>PISX010008047.1:41443-84655 GCA_004024625.1 Mellivora capensis | reverse complement strand
CCTTTAAAGAAAAAATTGAATTAACTGCAAGACTAAAGAATCATGGGGAGAAAGCCATGAATTCCGCGCTTTGCTTTTTCCTCCTCTGGAGTTCCGCTGCTCTCCTTGTTAAGTGAACTTGGTCTTGGCTGGATTTCTTGTTGATCTTCTGGGGGAGGGGCCTGTTGTAGTGATTTTCAAGTGTCTTTGCCCGAGGCAGGGCTGCACTGCCCTTACCAGGGGCCGGGCTGAGTAATCCGCTCGGTTTCGCTTTCGGGAGCTTTTGTTCCCTGAGCGCTTTCCATAGAGTCCGGAGGACGGGGATGAAAATGGCCGCCTCCTAGTCTCCGGCCCGGAAGAGCTGAGATTCGGGGCTCCACTCCTCAGAGAAAAGCCCCGGCTACTCCCATCTCCCTCGCCTCCGGCTGTTCTCCGAGCTCACGCAGCCTGCGACCGGTTCAAGGTAACCCTGAGCTGAGAGCTCACTCTTCGGCTCTGTCTCTGTAGCCGGCTTCCCGCTCCAATACCTGCTAGCTCTGCGACACTCAGACACCCCCGATCCTTCTGTGACCCTGCGGGACCTGGGGCCACGCTGACCCCGTGTGGGCTTCACCCTGGTTTAGCCTCTGGAGCGATGTCCCTCCGTGGAGCAGACTTTTAAAAGTCCCGATTTAGTGCTCCGTTGCTCCGCCGCTTGCCGGGAGCCGACCCCTCCCCCACGGTCTATCCTCCCGTCGCTTTCAATTCACTTCTCCGCCAGTCCTACCTTCCAGAAAGTGGTCGATTTTCTGTTTCCAGAATTGCTGTTCTTCCTCTCTTCGATCTCCCGTTGGATTTGTAGGTGTTCTCGATGTTTTGATAAGCTATCTAGCTAATCTCCTGCTACCCAATGTAGTCTCAGCTGCTACTTCTCCACCATCTTGCTCCTCACTCTCCAGTCAAGCAGATTCTTATGCTCAGGTACTGAACTGTGTCGATGAAACAAACAGATATTTACTGCCATTTTTTTTTTAATTTAAAGACTCACACCATCTTTTTCATGAAGCGTGTTTATGTTTGAGAGACTGTGGCAGAACCTCACCTAACATTAGAAGAGAGAGCTCTCCTCTTGCAGATGGAACTTTCTAGATAGATATTTTCCTGAACACCAATCTAAAGAGCCCTCCCCCCTATCCCCACCCTGGTCCTGGGGGCTGAGGTGAGAGCATGCCATCCAGCACCCTGTCTCTCCTCAGAAGCCCGTGATGTTTTCTTCCTTTGTCCTGCCGTCAGCCTCAAATCAAGGAAGTAAGGAAAGTGGCCATTTGATTGTTGTTGTTTCCACGTCTAATTTGTTTTCTTCCTTTTTTAAGCAGGCTCTACACCCAGCATAGAGTCCAGGGCAGGGCTTGAACTCATGACCCAGAGATCAAGACCTGAGTGGAGATCAAGTGTCCCACACTTACCTGACTGAACCACAGGTGCCTCTCCATTTCGAATTTTCTAAATTTGGCTTTCAGATTTCCTGGCCTGGTCATCTGAGAGTAAAATCCTTTTGAGAATATTCCATCCAAGTTTTTCCTCAATGGTTTATGTTAAATCAAAACCATTTCAACAAAGAATCTAAAATTCCCTAGAATGCTGCTTTCTGGACACTCCAAAGTTTAAGGGCAGATGGGTACAGAACTCCCAGGGTTGGTTGGTTGGCTGGTTGTTTTTTTAAGTGCCCACCAGACTTTTTGGGTGAGGTTTTTGTCCAACAACGTGGTTTAATTCCCACTTCCTCCTCCTACCTCCATTCACTCATGCGATGTTTTACAAACATTTACTGAGTATCTACTATTTGCCATGCATTCCTCTAAGCACTGGGAATATACAACATGAACAAAACACATAAAAGTGTCTGGCCTACTTATAGTGAGAAATCACAAATACACAGAAAAATAGTAAAATTGATGGTGATTACATTCTTTGTGGGAAAATAAACAGAGAAAGGAAATTAGGGCTTTGAGAGAGCAGGGGTGGATGTTGCAAGTTATTAGGCAGAACTATAGCAAACTATCTTCTTAGAGGTAAGATATGATTGACTCCCAGCAATTTTCTATCATGAAATTTGCATTGGTTTTCTGTTGTTGCAAAACAAATTACCATGAACTTTGTGTTCTTGGCAAGAAGTGCAATAAGTACAAAGATCCTGAGGCAGCTGTGTGCCTGGATTAAGGTCTGTGTGGCTGGAATGGAATGAGAGAGCAGGAGAAGCATAGGGCCACAAGTCAAGAAGCACTGTAGCTTAAGTAGATCATGTAGAAACGTCTAAGTAATTGAAAGGATTTTGACTCTTACTCTGCAAGTTGGGAAATCAATAAAGGATTTCAAGCAGAGAGGGGACATGATCTGACTTAAAAATTAATAGGATCACTTGCTAATGTGTTGAGAACAGACTGAGAAAGTCAAGGAAAGAATCAGGGAGACCAATTAGAAATCTGATTCTGTAATCTAGATAAGAGATAATAATGGTGATTTCAAGCTCAGGGGTGGCAATGGAGGTGGAGAGGAGTGACTAGAATATATATATATGGATATATATGGATATATATATAGACTGTCTCTGGAGAGAAACAGAGAGAGCACAAGCAGGCAGAGTGGCAGGCAGAGGCAGAGGGAGAAGCAGGCTCCCCACTGAGCAAGGAGCCCGATGTGGGACTCGATCCCAGGATGCTGGGATCATGACCTGAGCCGAAGGCAGCGGCTTAACCAACTGAGCCACCCAGGCATCCCAGAGCTGAATTTTTCTAATGAACGAAATGTGAGGTAAGAGAAAATGAGAGAAGTCAAAGAGGACTCAGAAGTTTTGACCCAAGCAACCAAAAGGAAGAAACTGCCATCATAAAAATAGGGAAGACCAGAGGAAGAGCAGGTTTGTGTGGGAGATATCAGGCAGTTTTAGTCGAGGTGAATTTCAACTGCTGACCCCCAAACTGAGATTCCATGTAGACACTGTATATACAAGTCTGGGGTTAGAGAAGAGTTCTCACGGAGATAAGAATGGGGTCTGCAGATAGCAGTTAAAGCCATGAAACGATCATATCACCCGGGAGTAATTTCTAGATCGAAGTCCAAAGACTGAACCCTGGGACATTCAAGATGTCAGGGAGATGTCAGAGAGATGAGAAAGTACTGGCAAAGGAGATTAAGGACAATTAGCCAGTGAGATAAAGAGAGAACCAGGGGTCCCTGGTGTCCTGGACAAAATTCTTCTTTTCTTTGCTTGCTTGCTTTCTTCCTTTCTTTCTTAAGTACTTTGCTACTTTCTGGTACAAGATGCTCTGGCTCCTCTTCTATTTTCCTCACCCCAGCCCTAAAATCAGTTGTTTCTTCAAGGAGCCCTGGTTCCTTTTACTGGAGAATAGTAATAGATATAAAATCTAGACCTTGATTGTGCTCATTGCTGCTGGGGTGCTCATGACCCCTCAGCGCTCTCAGCAGACAGGGCTAAACATAGCTATGTGTGCTCATCCGTGAATAGACACGTATCTACAATGGTTTCTGTACCGATCCATATCCACACATGGTAATGTTAAGCCTACCTGTATGTAGTTCATACCCCTGTCTCCTTACTCTACTCTAGAACCACAGGGATCACTGTAGCCTTCCCGTCTTCCTTCTCTAACTTTCCTCCCTGACAATGAAAAACTTGGCTCCTACCAATGGAAGTCATTCTTGACCTTTCCCCAGCAGTTTCTGTGGAATGCAGGGATCTAAACTTGCCTGGACTGTGTTTAAGAGAGAATGAGAAGAGAGAAATTGGAGTCAGCAACTATATGATAAACAGTGGTTCTCAACTCTTAGTCTGCAGCAAGATTACCTGGAAGATTTGTTAAAGGACAGATTGCCGGATCCCACTGCCAGAATTTTTATTCATTACATCAGAGGTGGAGCCCAAGAATTTGAATTTCTAGCAAGCTCCCAGGTGATGCCCATGCTGCATCTCAAAGTGTACTTTAGGAAAAAATGGACTCAAAGCATTCTGCTTGCAAAGGAAGGTAGAGGGTGAAGTAGGTCAAGAGAGGTCTTTTGGGTAAAGGTGTGACTGTGTGTGTGCACACATGAGCTAAGGAAAGAAGTAATGAATGACACATCTGCAGTCTAAGGAGAAGAGTCCAGTAAAGAAGAAAATAATAAGTGGGGAACCTGAGTGGCTCAGTCGGAGAAGCATCTGACTCTTGATTTCAGCTGAGGTCATGGTCTCAGGGTTGTGAGATCAGCCCATGTCAGGCTCTGCACTGGGCATGGAGCCTGCTGAAGATTCTCTCTCTCTGGCTCCCTCTGCCCCTCCCTATATCTCTAGTTCTCTTGCTTTCTCACGCGTGTGCTCTCTCTCTTGCTCTCTCTCGCTCTCTTCTTTCTTTTTTTTATTTGAGAGAGAAAAACTTTTTTTTTTTTAAATAATAGTGATGCAAGAGGTGAAGATGAGGGGGATGGCAGGGATTGCAAAATCCTTGAGCTGGTGAGAGAGGGCAGAGTCGGTGCCAGGAAAGAGCCAGTCTTAAGGAAGGGCACGTTTGGGTCATTCATGGTAACAGGAGGAGAGGCAGAGCACATTGGAACAAACAGAAGAAGATAAGGAGAGGTGGAATCTTGTAAATTCTCTTATGGTTGGCTCTCATTGTTCCGTAAAAGAAAATGCAAGGTCGTCAGCTCTGAGAGAGACTGAGGAGACAATGTTAGAGGCTGGAGGGCCAAGGATGAAATACTCACCTAGGAGAATAGGAGCATATGTACATTCAGGAAACAAAGAATGACTCCTGCATAACATCAAGGGCCCTCCTGGGGGTAGTGATCAGGTAGAGAACATGAGACCAGACAGCGAGACACATTTAGAAGTGCAGAAACAAGAATGGTGTAAGAGAAAAATTGGTTTTGAGCAGGATGTAGTTTTGCAAGAGAAGACAATATAGCAGGACAGGAGGAGATTTGCCTTGTTGGCGATGATGAAAGAACTTTCCATTTCTGTTTGCTTTATGAAATATTCAGGATAAATACTTTCTAAATTTATCTTTTCCATATTGAAGTAATAATAGCAGTTTTGAAGGCTGTGAACATCATGGAAAGATAATACATTGTTTTGGGGGGAAAAGTAGAATACAAAAGTAGGTCTGTCCTAGGAATATACTTAAATAAAAATAATGAGAGAATGTTGACAAACAGGATGTTAATCTCTTTAACAGAATCCATTGTAAGTAGCACAGACACTAAGATTACCTAAAGCAAAAAGGCAGATCTGTACGGCATGGTGTCTACAGGTGATATGGAATTGCATATTTGAAAGTTGCAAAGGGATACAACCCAATTTCAATAACATGAAAAAAAAACAGGGATTTATTTAATCCTGATCAAACCTCACTTCCAGTCAGCTTCACCAATGCCTCTCACTGCATTTTCAGGCAATGCGATGGCAAATGTGGCTGCCAAGAGCTTCTAGGCTTACATGTTACTGGTCTACGTGACTAGAGGGAAAATAGCTTTCTCATCTCTGATCAGATGGACCAATCTTGATTCGTAGCTAGATAGCCTACATCACATCGTATAAGTATGACTAGAGAACTTGGTCACTATAACTAGAGAATGGGAGTGGACAAGTTCCCAGATATACTCGGTCAACAAATATATTAAACTATATTCCAACAAATTTAGAGAACTTTAGATGAAATAAATTCCTAGAAAGACACAAACTATCAAGCTGACTCAAGAAGAAATAGAAAATCTGAATAAACCTAAAACAAGTAAAGAAGTTGCATTAGAAATTTTTTAAATTCCCACAAAGAAAAGCCCCGGCCCAGATGGCTTCACTCATGAATTCTTCCAAGTGTTTAAGGAAAAAATTGCCAGTTGTTAACAAACTCTTCCAAAAACACAGAAGATAAGGGGACATTTTCCAACCTAATCTACATGGCCTGATTCTAAAGCCCCACAGAGATATTATAAGAAAATTATAAACCAATAGAAATTTACAAGTATAGCCACAAAAATTCTGAACAAAATACTACCAAACCAAATCCAGCAACATATAAAAAGGATTAGTCGCTGTGACCAAGTAGGATTTATCCCAGAAGGCAACATTGGTTTAATAGCCAAAAGTCAATGTACCATATCATATCAAAAGAATAAAGGACAAACCCAAATAATAATCTTGATATTATTCTGCATAAAAATGCAGAAAAACCATTTGACAAACTAACAAGTTGTCTTAATAAAAATAGTTCACAAACTAGGAAAAAAATGGAAACTTCCTCTGCCTGATAAAAGCTATCTACAAAAAAAGTCCCACAATTAATGGTCAAAGACTGAATGCTCCTCCTATAAGATTAAGAACAAGACAACGATGTTCCTTCTTACCAATTCTATTCAACATTGTACAGGAGATTGTGGCCAAGGTAATTAGACGAGAAAAAGAAAGAAAAGGCACTGAGACTGGAAAGGAGGAAATAAAACTACCTCTATTTTGAAATGATTTTACATAGAGAAAATATAATGAATTCACAAAAAAGCTATTAGAACTGATGAACAAGTTCAACAAGGTTGCAGGACACAAGAACATTTAAAAAAAATAATAAATCAACTGTATTTCCATATGCTAGCAATGAACAATCTGAAATTTAAAAAAAAACTCCATTTATAATATTACCAAATAAGATACCTAGGAATAAATTTTTAGAAATGAATATAATCTCTGAAAAGCGTAAAACATTTTTGAAAGAAATTCACCTAAGTGAATAGCAAGACCTCCTATCCCATGTTGATGGTAGAAAGAATACTGTTATGATGGCAACAGTCCTCAAATTGACCTACACATTTACTACAATCCCCATCAAAATCCCAAATTGCTTTTTTTTTTGCAGAAATTAACAAACTTCTCCTGAAATTCATTTAGAATAGCCAAAACCATCTTGAAAAAGAACAAAGGTAGAGGACTCACACTTTCCAATTTCAAAACTTAACTACAAATCAACAGTAATGAAGACTGTAGTAAAGAAAAAAAAATGATATGTAAGTCAAAATGGAATAGAATCAGAGTCCACACACCAACCTTCATTTATGGACAATTGATTTTCAACAAGGATGTCAACACAGTTCAATGAGGGCAAGAATGGTCTTTTCAACAAATGGTGCTAGGACAAAGGCTATCTACATACAAAAGTATGATGATGGACCCATTTCTCAAATCATACACAAAAACTCCAAATGGATCATCATTAGATCAGAGACCTAAATGCAAAAGCTGAAACTACAAAACCCTTAGAAATGAAAATAAGGTAAATCTTTGTGAGATTAGGTTAGGCAAAGCCTTTTTCAATTAGGAACCACAAGCACAAGCAGCAATGGAAAAAGTAAATTAGACACTATCAAAATCTTAAAACTTTATGCTTTGATGGAGGCCATTTAAAAAGTGAAGACAGGGACGCCTGGGTGGCTCAGTTGGTTACGCGGCTGCCTTCAGCTCAGGTCATGATCCCAGCGTCCTGGGATCGAGTCCCACATCGGGCTCCTTGCTTGGCAGGGAGCCTGCTTCTCCCTCTGCCTCTGCCTGCCACTCTGTCTGCCTGTGCTCGCTCGCTCTCTCTCCCTCTCTCTCTGACAAATAAATTTAAAAAAAAAAAAGAAAGTTTAAAAAGTGAAGACAATCCACAGAATGGAAAAAAAAATATTTGCAAAACATGTATCTCATAAGAGACTTGCATACAGAAAGTATAAGGAACTCTTACAGTAATAAAAAGACAACCCAATTTTTAAAATGGGCAAAGGAGGGCGCCTGGGTGGCTCAGTGGGTTAAGCCGCTGCCTTCGGCTCAGGTCATGATCTCAGGGTCCTGGGATCGAGGCCCACATCGGGCTCTCTGCTCAGCAGGGAGCCTGCTTCCCTCTCACTCTATCTGCCTGCCTCTGCCTACTTGTGATCTCTCTCTGTCAAATAAATAAATAAAATCTTTAAAAAAAAAAATTTTTAAATGGGCAAAGGATCTGAACAGGAAGCTCTCTAAAGATGTACAGTTGACCAATAAGCACATGAAGAGATGTTCAACATTGCTAGTCATCAAGGAAATGTAAATCAAAGCCATAATGATATAGCACTTCACACCCACCCGGATGGCTGTGATCCGGCATAATGCTGGCAAGGGTGGAGTCATTGCAACCCTCATACACTACTAATAAGAATGTTAAGGGATGCAGACACTTTGGAAAACAGCTTGTCAGTTTCTCGAAGATTAAACATAAACCTTGTGTCGATACTCAAAATTTTTTGAACGTTTAAAAAATATTAAATCTTTTTTTTTATTTTTTAAGAATTTATTTATTCATTTGAGAGAGAGAGAGAGAGCAAGAGAGGGGATGGGTCAGAGGGAGAAGCTGATTCTCTGTCAAGCAGGGAGCCCCATGCAGGACTTGATCCCGGGACTCCAGGATCATGACCTGAGCAGACGGCCGTCGCTTAACCAACTGAGTCACCTAAGCACCCTGAAAATATTAAATCTTTTAAAAAATATGTTAAAGGAGTACCTGGGTGGCTGAGCTGGTTAAGCATCTGACTCTTGGTTTCAGCTCAGGTCATGATCTCAGGGTGGTGAGATCAGCCCCATGCCAGGCTCCCCACTCAGAGCAAGGTCTGCTTGAGACTCCCTCTCTCTCTGCCTCTTTCCCACCCCCCACTTGTTTGCACTTCTCTCTCTCTCTCTCTCTCTCAAGTAAATAAATATTTAAAATATGATTCAGCAATTTCACTCCTAGGTGAATACCCAACAGAAGTAGGCCTACATCCCCATAAAAACTTATACACAAATGTTCATAGAAGCATTATTCAAAATAGCCAAAAAGTGGAAATAATCCAAGTGTACATCAGCTGATGGATAGATAAAACATAGTATATTCATATAATGGAATATTATCTGGCACTAAAAATAATGAAGTGCTGAAACATGAATCTTGAAAATACTACACTAAGTGAAAGAAACCAGTCACAAAAGATCACATATTGTATGAATCCATTTATATGAAATAACCAGTATGGGCTGGAGAGAAATGAAAAAAACCACTAATGGGTACAGGGTTTCATTTTGGGGTGATGAAAATGTTCTAACGTGAGTGTGGTGATGATTGCCCAACTCTGTGAAAAACCATTGAGAGGTATGCTTTTGACTGTATAGTATGTGAATTAGAGCTCAATAAAGCTATTATAAAAAATAAAAAACAATATCTTAATCAAGACTAGAGATAAGACCCTGATCAGAAAAGGGTGAGACTGGAAACATTCCAGGTTTAGTGAAAGGATATCCAGTGGATAGTCAAGAAAATTTCCAATTCCTAAATTCAATTACAGTGATATTGCATAACTTATTATCCCTTAAACTTGCTTTATTAGGGAACTTAGCATTTTTTCAAGCTTGGATATTTTAACAAAGAGTTGTATTTTTTTTTAATTTTAGGAGAGGAAAAGATATTAAGCAGCCTTATCCTGGGACACCCCCAAATCACCAGCTTTCACATTATGTGCTCTAGCAATAAAATTGGAGGAGTTACAGAACTTTCTAGAATGGAACCTGTTAACCCAAAAGAACAAAAACAGAACAAAATTTACTTGTGTTATAAGTCATTGATAATAAACTTAAGGTGAGTTAAGTAGTTAAATGAACTGTTGGTGAGATGCTAGGCTTTAAATTCAAGGCCCTGTAATTGGAGAGTTTTGGAGAGCTTCCCAACTTGATTTTATAGTGCCAGCCACTTTCTCAAACTTAAGTTCCTTTTATGATTTAGAGCTGACATTAGCTACAACTAGTAAAAAGTTTCTCAAACATATCCAGAAAATCAGTCTCAAATTGTAAGAGAAATTCCAGTTAAGAGAGAGAAGCCTGTAGCCTCTTTGCCCACGAAAGCTTTGAACATGCAACACGAACATCCTTAGTCATAACGAAGCAATGTGTTTTAAAAACTGAAATTGTTCCACTAAACACGAAGTCCTTTTCAGCTGATACTTAGAACCGTCACTTGCCATGACTTAGAGGATTTCTTTCCAGAGCCAAGAGTAATTATTTTCCATCCTAAATAATTCTGTGACTTTTAAATCTCCTCTATTTTTGAGAAGTCATTTTAGTGAAATTTTTCTTTCCTATTTTTACTGACTTTTCTGTCCTTATAAAAATTTGGTTTGCTTATACTATTCATCTCCTAAAAAAGAATATGCTGGCTAAGTTTCACTTTGGAAAATGTCAGTGTTAAGGATTTAACTTAATCACACTACTCACACTCCATCCCCCTAAACATAGAACCGCCATGCCCGATCCCTACCACTAGAGGGAGGAGCACAGGTCCTTTCTAGCCATACTCTCTGTGCAAAGTTACTATTTTTTTATTTTTTTACTCTCAGCAATTTTAAAATGCAAAAGCTTTTTCTTCTTCTTCAAACTTTCCCATAGTCCTGAGCATATTTCTATTATAGTTTTTCCAAAGGGAAAATACACTTATATCATTTTTCTCAAAGAATAATTTAAATCGTGTTACCAGATCCACTGGGCATGCTTTAGTCCACACCTTAGAAGGTTGGCAGCTCCCTTGAAGACCCTCCTTTTTCTCTTACCTCTCTGGCCACACCTCCTCAGTCTCCTTTGAAAAAGGCTTCTCTTCTGACTCTTTGGGACCCAACAGGTCAAGCTGGAGCTCTTGACCTTCCTCATAACGACCTTCCTCCACCACTCTTCCATGTCTCAATAAATGGCATCTCCACCCCCCTGGTTTCTTAAAGCAGAAACCGGGATGTCATTCTGAGCTCCTCTCTTTCACTTAAGGTCTCCACATCCAACCAATCACCCAGTTCTATCAACCTACCCCCTTAATGAATCTGAAATGCATCCATTTTCTCCCCCTCCCCTGCCACCCCCCAGGTCAAAATCATCAGCATCCCAGAACGCCCCAGCTCTAATCCTCCCTCCTTCAGACATCGCATTCTCAACATCTCCAACTTTGAGCCCCTAACTTTAGTTTACCTCTCTTGCACCCAATTTCTATTTATTAATAAGTTAGTACAAGTAGTTTCCCGGGTCCCCACACCCAAAACAAGCAACTCTCAGACTCCAGCAGGGTCTCGGGGCATTCAACTCAGTTCCGACCCACTCTACCGGGGGACAGCATCAGATTCCACAGGTGAGCACAGTTAAGGGCTCAGTCCTACAAGATCACCCCCCACGCCCGGCTTTAGATACTAGTTGCAAGCCCAAGCTATCCCCTGTGCCCTGGCCAAGTCTAAACCAAAGGTTCCCATGACCTCCTCCTTGGGTACAATGAAATCGCTAGAGCAGCTCACAGAACTCAAAGAAACATGTTACTTACTTGATCAGTGGTTTATAAAAAGATACTAACTCAGGAACCGGCAGGTGGAAGAGATGCGTGACGCAGGGTGTGGGGGAGGGGCGCAGGCCTTCCACGCCCCCTTCAAGCACACCAGCTCCCAGGACCGACCTGCTCCTTTGGCGGTTTTATGGAGGCTTCACCACACAGGCATGGTTGATTAAGCCACTGGCAGTTGGTGACTGAACTCCATCTCCAGCCCTTCGCCCCCCACTGTGGTACTTTCCAAAAGTCACTAACAGGAGAAAAGACACTTTACCATTCTCAACACTTAGAAAATTCTAAAGGTTCGGGGAGCTGTGAGTCAGAGACAGAGACCAAATATATACTTCTTATTATAAATCTAATAAAACAAGGTGGGCTTTTGTTGTTGTTTTTGGTTTGATGATTGCTTTTTTCTCTATACCAGTGCTATCCAAGGGAAAAGAATGTGAGCCACCTGTGTGAGTTAAAGTGCTTTAGGAGCCACAGGTGAAATTAATTTTAATCCTTCGTTAACTCACTATATTCAAAATACCATTTTACCTTGTAACCAATATGCATATTATTAATGGTATCTTAATTCTACTTCTGTACTAAATCTTCAAAGTTTGTTGTATATTTCGCATGTACAGCACTTTTCAGTGTGGGTGAGACAAATTCAAGTTTTCAAATAGTCACTTGTGGCTAAGGGCCACAATATTGGAAACTAGACTGTAGCCTCCCTCATGACACGAGAAAAAACTAAGGTAGGAGGGAAGCCATTTTCGATTTCTAAGTCAACATGCTTGTTCATAAACTTTGTTTAAGCCAAAAGCCTGATTTGTAGCCCACAGTGCAAGTCTTGTATACCTGCTCTGTGAATGAGTAGCCTAAAGGAAAACCATCTTGTCCTTAAGATATCTATCAGCCTATCTCCTAATCCATAATTTTTTGAGCCTTTAGAAGATGTAAAAAGGTACATAACCCTCTAAAAACCATTTATTCTCCAGAGCACTTTCTTCCCTGTGAAAAGGGTTTCCCAGGCAGCTGTTCTATCTTGGGCTCAAATAAAATGCATTCCTACTCTCAGAGATTCTGAAACGTTTGTTCATTTTGTGTCAACACCGAGAACAAAGACCATGTCTGCTTTGCTCCCCATAGAAGCTACTGCACTTGGCAAGTATCTGAATATGGTAAGTAGGCAATCAGCATTTATTAGATGAATGAATAAAGTCTCCAAGCACTTCTCTACAGGATTGCTTTCAGTGGAGTGCACGCTAATGTGACATCTTTGCCTTTCGCCAGAATCCTTCCCAGAAATAACCATGTTTAATCTCTCCTCTGTATATCAAACTGCTCTCAAAGATAGTGTTATCATGTCAGTATTTCTTCCACGGGGGGGAAAATGTCTATTAAGCTTTTCTAGAACTTTCTTTTAATAATTGCTCTAAGTCATCTTGATAGCAAGAATTCTATAACCTGGAACTTGAAGAAAAGGATGATTGGTCACATCAAATGTATTAAACATTTGCCACTGTGTTTTATTCCTCGTTTTAATTATCTTGGTTTTTCTGATTTTTTCCACCTGATTGTTCACATCTGTTCCTTCTTGTAAGCCATCTCTCTCTCTTTTTTTTTTAAGATTTTATTTATTTGACAGAGATCACAAATAGGCAGAGAGGCAGGCAGAGAGAGGAAGGGAAGCAGGCTTCCCGCTGAGCAGAGAGCCCCATGCAGGGCTCAATCCCAGGACCCCGAGATCATGACCTGAGCCAAAGGCAGAGGCTTAGCCCACTGAGCCACCCAGGCGTCCCTCAAATCTCTTTTTAAAAAGTACTTAGGTGGGGCACCTGGATGTCTCAAGTCAATTGTAGGTCTGACTCTTGATTTCGGCTCAGATCATGATCTCAGGGTCATGAGATCGAACTCCACGTCCTGCTCTGTGTTCAGTGCAGTCAGCTTGGAACGAACTCTCCCTCCCTCTCCCAGCTCACTCACTCTCGCACTCTCTCTCTTTCCAAAAAATAAAATCTTTTGAAAAACTGTTTCGATATAAATGTTTAAGTAAACAATTATAAAAATTAAGCCATATGCTTGGGTTTGGGTGATTTGCTCCTCATGCATTCTCCCCTCTTAGGAAACAGCACCTGTTTGCTTTTGGGAACTGGTCTCTTTATGGGTTCATTAGCGTACCTTGTCCAACCTGAGCCAAAGGGAGGGCACCTGGTCCAAGCTAGCCTAATCAGACACCTTGTCTTTGGGATCAGACCCTTGAGCAAAGGGACAAGACGGAGGAGGGTTGAAATCATTTTCTCTAAGTGCTACCTGAATTTTCCACTGAAAATTCCACTGAATTTTCCTGACCCCAGAGCCTTCTGGTTCCTCTCGGTTTCTTAGTCTATTCTTCAGCCACCTGTGGGTACCGTGGACTTCCAGCCACCCTTCCAGATTTCCTTTGACTTGAGTTCACAAAAAAACTCCAAGTTAAATGCACACCCTGCATATGAAACCTGGAAGACAAAGCTCTCCAGCAGGGGCTAAGGCCGGGATGGGGGGTGGGGTGGGGGTGTTGCTCAGGCAGAGCTTGCCTACCAATGCTCTTAGAAGCATTTCAATACTTTAGTAACTGCTGCAGCCCTAGAGTTGGGAACCAGCCAGGTATCAGCCCTTGAATATGTGCTCAAAGACAGATCCAAAGGAAACACCTTTAGACTTTAGCAGCAGGCACCAAGGGGAGAGGAAACTCATTGTATGCGCTACAGAGGCTCATACCAGTTGAATATTTTACACTGAACGGATTCGACTTCGTGTGATTTTTTTTCTTTTTTAACAAGCAAAAATGGCAAAAAAAAAAACAAAAACAAAAAACAGATTTGCTGTTCTCCATTATCTTCTGGAAGACCATCCCAGGATCCCAGTAAATTACTAACCGGGCATTGTATAAAATATGAGATCCACACTTTGACTACTCCAGATCATAATGAGAGAGGACTTCAAGTACCCACCTATGTTTTGATCTCAAGTCTGTGATTTCTTTTTTTTTTAAGATTTTATTTATTTGTCAGAGACAGAGAGAGCAAGAGAGTGAGCACAGGCAGACAGAGTGGCAGGCAGAGGCAGAGGGAGAAGCAGGCTCCCTGCCGAGCAAGGAGCCTGATGTGGGACTCGATCCCAGGACGCTGGGATCATGACCTGAGCTGAAGGCAGCCGCTTAACCAACTGAGCCACCCAGGCGTCCCAAGTCTGTGATTTCTAATTAACTTCTTCTGTCCAGCTAGTCTCTTAACTCAGGCAAATGACCCTGTGGGCAAAGCATCCCCTGATGGGAACTGAGCTACCCCCTCAAGCAACAGGGACTGCCCCGATGCCAGCAAGATCCCACATCATTGGCCCACAACAATGATCCACCGACCTTCACTGTCCACCTGCACGTACCCACCGACCTGTGTCCCACATTCTGCCTAGATAAATCTACAAGTATCGTCAGCACCTTGGAGACAGTCTTTGAGACACTAGTCTGCTGCCTTCCCGGTGTTGGCCTCCCTGAAATGAGCTCCTTTCTTGTTTTGCCACCACTAATCCCTCGGCCTCTGGGTTTTGTCAGTGGTGAGTGGCCAGACCTGGTCTTTTGGGGATCCCTGGAGCAGGTGCTCTTGCTTCCCTGAGCCCCAGTTACAACAGTATTAATAATGAATAAACAAAAAGAAAGGCAAGTTCTGGGCCAGCTAAGTAAGAGCTGAAGTCCTATAACTTAAGTGGCAAGATGTTGAAAAAAACATCTCACCCTAGCACCTTTCCTTCCCTTCCCCTCTGGAGAGGTAAAGTAGAACATCCACAAAGTTGGGCCATGCTCCAGGAATCCCTCGGTCTCCCTGGAATGCCTGTGTGGCTGGAGACAACAGGGACAGCTGGCTAAAGCCCTGAGCCTGGCCGCCTGTGGAAGCTTACTTCAGGAAGTAAGGGCAGCGGCCTGCAGAGCAGCGCTGTTGTGAGCGTGGCCCCTGGACCAGGACAGCACCCTCCCATAGAATTTGCCACACCTGTGAATTCTCAGACCCCATACCAGTGGAATCAGCAAGTCCAAAGGTGGGACAATCTGTGTTTTAACAAGCACCCCCCACCCACCCCAGAGCACTCTGATCCTTGCAAGTTTGGGAATCTCTACCTTGGGACATCTGCTTTCTTTTAAGGAAATTCATTGCAGGAGTTCCCTTGAATGAAGGAGCCCTCCGTGGGATCCAAGGAGCTCTTCGCTCTTGAAGGGCAGGAAGGAATTCTTCTCTACCTCAAAGTCTTCCGGCTGGACTAAGAATTAAACTGACATGAGACAGATTAGCAGGAGAAAAAAGTTTTACTACATGTTCGTGGGGGCCCAATAATGCAACTAAGACCTAAACAGATGACCAAGGGAGGCAGCTGTTGTGTTTCTTAGATATGGAGACAATAAGCCTGGGAGGAACTGGCAAGACAAAGACAAGTTAACTTTGGGAGCTTCCATTAGTAAGAAACTACACAGAATTGGGGCTGGAGTAGTACATTAGTTAAAAAGTAACAGGTGGCTCTGTCGTTAAGCCCTGCCTTCAGCTCAGGTCATGATCCCAGAGTCCAGGGATGGAGCCCCCAACCGGGCTCCCTGCTCGCCAGGAAGCCTGCTTCTCCCTCTCCCACCCCCCCCCTACTTGTGTTCCCTCTCTCATTGTGCCTCTCTCTGTCAAATAAATAAATAAAATCTTTAAGGGGGGGAAAAACAGTAACAGGTGTTGTTTATCCACCTTTCTGGCTCTGAATCTCCCACCTCTGGTGATGAGAATGTCTCTTTACCTCCTGGTACAGGGGTGCACCTTCCACAGGGAGACTTCTTGCCTGCTCTCAGGCAGGGCCTGAGTGTCTGAGTATCTCTTGAGTAACTTTTAAAATAACCAATATGCCAAAGTGGCACATTTGGGGGCAGCCTGCCCTAGGCCCGTACACTCTTTAAGAGGAAATGAGCTTCCCCCTTGAAATCTGGGTGAGAAAGGGTATATTCTAGCTGTGTTGTTTGGATATTCCATAACTTGTAACTCAAGGATTTTGGAGCCTTATCATTATGATATACAAAAAAGAAAAATACAGATTTTTTTTTTAACCAGAGAAAAATGTGCCTAGAGAAGAGCAAGTAAGAGGGAAAGTTGGATCTGAGATTGTAACTGGAGCCCAAGGATGCAAGAGCACCTGCTCCAGGGATCCCCAAAAGACCAGGTCTGGCCACTCACCACTGACAAAACCCAAAGGCCAAGAGACTAGTGGTGGCGAAACAAGAAAGGAGCTCATTTCGGGGAGGCCAACACCGGGAGGGCAGCAGACTAGTGTCTCAAAGACTGTCTCCAAGGTGCTGACGATACCTGTAGATTTATCTAGGCAGAATGTGGGACACAGGTCGGTGGGTACGTGCAGGTAGACAGTGAAGGTCCAAGGATCACTGTCTTGGGTCAATGATGTGGGATCTTGCTGGCATCGGGGCAGTCCCTGCTGCTTGAGGGGGTAGCTCAGTTCCCATCAGGGGATGCTTTGCCCGCAGGGTCATTTGCCCGAGTTAAGAGATTAGCTGGACAGAAGTACTTAATTAGAAAGTACAGACTGAGGTCAAAATGGAAATAGTTGAAGTCCTCTTTCAGAAAGATTTAAGAAGGGACTTTCTGAAGAAACAACGCCTACCCGCATAGGCTTCATCCATGCCTACAATTCTATGGCCAGATCCCTGCTCCTTAGGCATGGCCACCTCAGAGATTGCCAGCCAATGGGCAAGTCGGCTTCAATGCTTGTCAGCTAACACCGATGCGGTGCATCTGAGAGCCCAGAGCAAAGTCCTCTGAGGAATAAGAGGGGGCGGGCCGAGCTGTTGAAAGGGAAGGTGAGACTTGAGATACGTGAAGTATCTCCTTTGCTTTCTCCCTAACTCTAAACCCTCCGATGGGGATGAAAGGGTGGACACTAGGAAGGAAGCTGGAAAGTTACTTTGCTTGAAACCAGTATCTTGAGAAATTTCAAGCAAGTTTCCCTTTGCTTTCAAAGTTGTGCCAGAACTCTTCCAGGTTTCCTCAAGAGGCAGGATGAAGGAGGACCAGCGATTCTCTCAGGACAGGAGCTCAGGAGTCTGCCACTTATTGGCTGTGTGAGCTCGGGAAGTTCCTTAACTTCTCTGTGCATCAGTTGTCCGGTGTGTGAAATGGGGCAATAACAGTACAAGTAAGACGCCCAGCCTGCAGTAAGGGTTAGCTGTTATCATCGTATCGAGACTTCTGTTACTGAATCAAATGAATCAAGACTTCACAGCAAGCCACTGACAGATAGGGGCAACCTGGGAACAAGAACAATGCGTTTCAGTTCACCTCGTGTTTATGTCTGGGGTTTCTCAATCTAGAACCACAATAGAACACTGAAAAGATCTTCTTTTCCCATTTGGAGCCTCTCAGGGGGCCTGGCAACATCCCAGGTCCTCCCATGTTATGGTTGGTTATAAGCTCTGTGTGTGGAGGGGTGGAGGGTGGCCTGCCGATCCCCTCACAGGTGAAGAAGACACAAGTCGGGAAACCTACAGTTGGCCACAGGTCAGCCTCATTATATACAAACTGCAGACCTCTCCCACCCATGAGGAGTTCCCTTCATACAGCAAGACAAGTGGCCGAGGATGGAAAGCCTGAGGGCCAAAAGAACCCAACAAGAAAGGGAGCAGCCTTGAAAGAAATGCTAAATACACATGGTAACAGAAACTGTTGTGTATACACCCGTAAACAAACAGTTCCTAGGAGCCTTTGAGGTTGGGTGTGGCTAGGCATCTAAATTTTGACCAATGAATGTAAGCAGAAGTGAGTTTACACTCTCCTCTTCCCTGCTGCCTGGAATGCAGACAAGATAGCTGGAGCTCCAAGCAGCCATATTGGACCACGAGGTGATCTTAGTCTGGAAGCCTCTGCTAACAGAGACGGGAGCCTGAGTCCCTGACGACTGTGTGAAACTGCCGTCCTTCCCTAAACTGCCTACTTCCAGATTTCTCTTATATGAGAGAAATGAAATGGCAATTCATTTAACCCACTGTTATTTTTGGCTCTTCTGGTACAGGCAGACACATGTAACCCCAACTATACAGAAATTTGACACAAATAAGTTCTCTAATTAATATTTTTTAAGTTTATGTGTGAACAACACAGAGAACCTAGATATTGATGCTGGTTTTTGTTGGAAGGGATAGTGAATATCCCAAATGGCATATCAGGAATAAAGAGAGAACTTTCATAATAAGAGAATAATTTCATCAGGAAGATTATTTTTTTAAGATTTTATTTATTTATTTATTTGACAGAGAGAGAGATCACAAGTAGGGAGAAGGGGGTGGGGAGGAAGCAGGCTCCCCACTGAGCAGAGAGCCCGATGCAGGAATTGATTCCAGGACCCTGGGATCATGACCTGAGCTGAAGGCAGAGGCTTAACCCATTGAGCCACCCAGGCGCCTAGGAAGATTTTTTTAAATCTTAAATGTGTATGTACTTCACAGCTTCAAATAATAAAACAAAACCTGACAGACTACCAGGATAGATAAACAAATCCACAAAGTTGGAGTTTTTAATAATTTCTCCTAGTAACTGATAGAACAAGCAAGCAAGCAAACAAACAAACAAAAGAAAGGCAATAATAGAAAGTTTAAAGAAACCAGTTCCCTCCTGGGTATATTCCAAAGAAATGAGACCATCTGTGCTCCCAAAGGCATATTCAAGAATATTCACAGCAGCTTTAATTAGAATAGCCCCCAGACTGAAAAAAACTATAGGTTCTCAGCAGCAGAATGGCTAAATGACTTGTGTTATGTTAATAGAATATTACATAACAAGGAAAAGGCAATAAGGTTCAGGTTCATTCATCAATCACAAAGGTGTGATGGTGAAAGAGAAACCAGTTACAGAGTGCATATTCTATGATTCTGGGTACATGGAGTTCAAAAATAGATAAAAATGATATATGATGAAGCAGGTCAGAATGGCATTTAACCCTTAAGGAGTTAGAAGCAGAGCAGAAGAGTCTCTTGGGATGGTGGAATGTTCCATATCTCTATCTGGTGATAGAGTGATTATATATGGATGTAGATTTGTGTAAAAATTCATCAGATTTATCTGTACACTTTACTGTATATAAGCTATGTCTCAATAAATTAAAAAAAGGAAGAGGCATTATTTGGAAGTTTTATACAAGTTAACTATTTCATATCTTCCCAAATGTCTAGGATTTTATTTTCTTATTATAATTATATAATGAAAAAGTAATTATTTTTCACCAATCCCCATGCATACACACCCTCAAACCCCTCTAGTTAACACTTCAGTGCAATAAAAATTGCACTGAATTTCCTCTACGTGCCTTGACATGGAAAGGCTTGAAACCCCTGCTCCGGGTAATAAGAAGCCAGTTAAGTTGCAAGAGGACCAGTGACAGAGTGTACTGGGGATTGGACTGGGGAAGCAGTAAGCCGAGGGAGGTGTGATGGTCAATTTCATGTGCGGCTTGATTGGGTCACAGGACGCCCAGCCGCATAAACATTATGTCCATGCTCGTCTGTCGACAGGCATGTTTCGGAAGCGATTAGCATTAGAATCGATGGACTTGGTAAAAACTGATGGCCCTCACCAAGAGGAGGTGGGCATCACCCAACCCATTAGGGGTCCAAACAGGCAGAGGAAGTTTGAATTCGCTCCCTCTGCCTGACGGAATGAGCTGATCAGTCTTCTGCCACCGCCTGCTCTGGGGGGATGTTTAGGAAAGAGCCTTGTGAAAACTGCTATTGAACCGTTTGTGATGAAGGAATGGAGGATATGGGCCTCAGCCTCTCTCAGGGACCCCTAACTAAGGACCCAGCGGGGAAACCTCTCTCGGGCGCAGCGATGGCAAAGACTGGGCTCTTTTGAGAAGCTGGTTTGGGTTTACCTTACGGTAAACTCTTTTCACCCGCTTTGTCCTGGGTGCTAAGGAACTTGCAGGCACAGCAACTAGAGGATTTCAGAATGCACCCGTGCGCTCTCCCTCCTGCTAGCTTCACCTTCTTTTCCTCCTGGTGCTTCCCTTTACCCCATTTCCTCAGCGATTTCATTTTGTCTTCTTATACCTATCTTTGGAGGCTGCCACAACTCCTCTTTTAGGATATAGGCAGGGTATAAATAAACAAGAAAGGAGATGGGCCAGGAAGAGGGAGGCAGTCCACCCAGATGGAGAAAGGACCAGCAAAGTGAAGGCTGACTAGCCATTACTCCAAAGATGACATACAACCACCAGCAAGCACATAAAAGGAAGCCTGACGTCACAGATCATTTGGGAAATGCGAACCAGAAACACAATGAGACATTGCCTCATACCCATCATGATGGATTCTATTGAAAAAGGAAGGAAGGGAGGGAGGAAGGATGAAATGAAGGATATAAGTGTTGGGGAAGATATGGAGAAAAATCCCTCATGCACTGTCGGTGGGAATTTAAACTGGTACAGCCATTTTGGAAAACTGTATGAAGGTTCCTCAAAAAATTAAAAAATTGAACTACCATACTATCCAGCAATGCCACTTCTGGGTCTATATTAAAAGAAATGAAAGGTAGATTTCCAAGAGATATGTACACCCATGTTTACAACAGCATTATTCACAAGAGCCAAGAGATGGAAGCAACCCAATGGTCCAGCGACAGATGAATGGACAAACAAATATGATATAGCCATGCCATGGAATATTATTTAACCTTGAAAATGTTGTCACCTGCTACCACATCGATGAACCCTGAGGACATTATCTAAATGAAGCCAGTCACAAAAAGACAAATACTGTATGGTTCCACTTATATGAGAGATCTAAAGGTATCAAATTCAGAGACAGAAAGTAGAATGGTGGCTACCAGGGGAGGTGGGGAGGGGCGTTGTTGATGAATGAGTACTGAGTTTCAGCTTCGAAAGATAGAAAGTTCTAGAGATTTGTTGCACAACAATGTGAATGTACCTAAGCTCCTGAACTGTACACTTCGAAATGGTTAAAATGGTCAATTTTACATTGTGTGTCTTCTTTTAATTATGTATAATTTTTTTTACAGTCAAGACAAGAGGGGTGGTGCCTGGGTGGCTCAGTCGGTTGTCTGCTCAGGTCATGATCTCAGGGTCCTGGGATCCAGCCCCACATCCGGCTCCCTGCTCAGGGGAGAGTCTGCTTCTCCCTCCTCTTCTGCCTCTCTCCCTGCTCATGCTCTCTCTCTCTCTCTCTCTGAAATAAATAAATTAAATGTTTAAAAATAAATATGGGGCGCCGGGTGGCTCAGTGGGTTGGGCCTCTGCCTTGGGCTCAGTTCATAGTCTCGGGGTCCTGGGATTGAGCCCTACATCGGGCTCTCTGCTCAGCGGGGAGCCTGCTTCCTCCTCTCTCTCTCTCTCTCTCTCTCTGCCTGCCTCTCTGCCTGCTTGTGATCTCTCTCTATCAAATAAATGAAAAATCGAATCTTAAAAAAACAAGTTTAAAAATAAATAAGTAAATAAATAAATAAATAAAGACAAGAAAGACTAGCTGAACTTGTCACAGATTTGCTCAGTGTGCATCCTGATCTCAAGTTGAAAGAAGCTGGTGGTTTCATTTGGAATCTGCCCATCCATCGCACCCCAACCACTCACTCAGAGAGAGGAGGAATTTGCATGGAGCCTGGGACAGGAAGAGGAAATTCAATCCCCGGGCTTCCATGTCAATAAATCTTCAGGATTTGCATGATAATTCTTCTTAGGTTTCCTTTATTCCTAAGTAAAATTGCCAAACAATTATAACTGCTCTCCTGGAATACATAATCAGAACCACGTTTACCAGACAGGATTTTTTTCCCCTTTCTACTTCTCTCTCAACATCTACCCGCTTGTTCTTACTGCGCTCATGACAATGTACCTCCCACACACAACTAAAGAAGCACAAAGTTTAAAGGAAGCGTTTTCTATCAGGATCCCCTTTCTTTAACACAGAATCAAAGTGAGCTAATGGAGCGAGCAGAGGAGAATATAGGTTAGTGAGTCAAGACCATTCGAGTTCATCTGAGGCCCGGCAGCGCTTCCAGATGATTCATGTTCCATTCACTTTGATTAATTCATGGATGCTTTACGCTTCCTTCCAACCTACAGGCCCCGCTAGTGCCTGGTGCCCATGCCCTGGCTTTTTGCAGCTTTATATAAGGTTAAAACTTGGTAAGTGTGGTTCAGATGTCTGGTCTGAATATCATGTGATAAAAGCCAGAAATCAACAGACACAACCAGGAAAGAACATATAAAATACACTGAGTTTTCTGTAAATTAGAAAAGCAAAAAACTGCTCCATCTGACGCACCTCACAAGTACAGAGACCAAGTTCAATTCAGATGGAAATCACACTTGCTCTGTGACCTTGGGAGCATCTTTGACATTCATCTAATTTCTTCCACCCATAAGGTGATCAGTAATAATATAGACTTCTTTTTTTCTTTTTTACAGATTTTTTTTTTTTAAGTAGGCTCTAACTTGGGGCTTAAACTCATGACTGTGAGATCAAGACCTGAGCCTGGATTAAGAGTCAAACACTTAACTGGCTGAGCCACCCAGGTGCCACAATGATATATACTTCTGACTCAAGACACCCAACTTTTTTGAAAAGAGAGAGGACGCACCGAGGTTACCAGAAACATTGAAAATGCTGGACAGGCAGGTGGGTAAAAAGTCTTGTTAACCCAGGTTGACAATCATGGCAGTCAAGGTCTTCCCATTTTGTGCCCATGGTGGAAATGGCTTCGGTGGCGCTAACATGGGACCGCAAATCCCATCCACATACGTAAGTGGTCTCCAGAGGCCTGTCAAGTGCTCTTTGATAGTGTGGTCATCTCGGAAGGAAGCGAGATCAAACCATTGGGTTTACATAGATTGCAGAGACTTGGAATGTAATATTAAATCACAGTTTTAGCAGGCATCCTATTACTTTTTTTTTTCCAGGTTTTAAAACCTTTTATTGGCAGAGTCAAAGTCATGTGTTCCGATAATTAAGACCATTGGAGCAACAACAACAACAAAAGAGCACTGACTAAACCGCAGCTTACAGCCTGCAGGGCACCTTGGACCAGCTTGGTTTTTTACTCTAGATTTCACTGTCATCCCACCCGCGACTTCCTTCACCAACACGCAGGCTCTTTTCCTTCCCTGCCAGCCAGCCAGCAGGTGGGAGAGACAGGCACGGCTCCTTGTCAGTAGTTCCCCACTCTTTGATGTGAAAAGGGATGATACAGTCATTTAAACTTGATCCAACCTCTTTGCACAAAATTACAAAGTTAAAAACCACAAAGAGCAGTAAAACACGGCACTGCCTGTGGAAGGTGCAGCGCGTGTTGGCGGCGCCCGCCTCATTCCGACTCACCTGCTCGCTTCTCCTGTCTTGTGGTTTCTTTTGCCGGTAGTGGGTTCTCTTGTGTTTCTGTCCCCTCCCACTGCCATCTGGCAGATTTCTCAATCTCAGCCATGTCAGGTTTTTTAGAGAAGCTTGCCGAGGAAGCAGAACGAGGTGGCCTAGTCCGTGGAGTCCCGTCTGTGTAGTGGCCACCGAATGCTTACCTTACTACACTCTTAACAGTTACATAGCTATTTTTAAAAGATTTTATTTATTTATTTGAGAGAGAGACAGAGCACAAGCAGGGGGAGGTGCAGAGGGAGAGGCAGAAGCAGACTCCCTGCTGAGAAGGGAGCCCGAAGCAGGGCTCCATCTCAGGACCCTGGGATCATGACCTGAGCCAGAGGCAGAGGCTTAACCGACTGAGCAGCCCAGGCGCCCCATAATAGTTATATTTTTTAGAAAGTTGCTTGGGACGCCCAGGTGGCTCAGTGGGTTAAGCGTCTGCCTTCGGCTCAGATCACAATCCCAGGGTCCTGGGATGAGTCCTACAGCAGGATCCTTGCTCAGCGGAGAGCCTGCTTCTCCCTCTGCCTCTGCTCCTTCTCTCTCTCTCTCCCCCAACACCCAATAAACAAACAAATCAATAAATCTTTAAAAGAAGAAAAGAAAGTTGTACATATACTTCAAAGGTTTTGTGGTTTAATCGTGGAGTATTGTCACCTCACTAGGATCTTACTCTCGGTAAGTAATATCGTGACAGATACTATCAAAACACACAGTAATGTAGCATAGTAACGGGAGTGGTCTCTGCTACTGTGATATAGTAATACCTGATACGGTAGCTGGGGGAGGAGACACTCACATTTGAACACCTTTCTTCTAAATTGGTATCAACTAATAGAAGCTGCCAGCATGTCTATAGCATCTTATAGTTTACAAATGCTTTCAGCTTCACTTCACCAACGCTGTGAAGGAACTCAGCTCCCCAAATTTAAGTGGTGTGCTCAAGCACAATCAAAATTTGAAATATTCTGTCAGAGAATAGAGAACTTAACCTTTTTTTTTTTTTTTTTGAGAGAGAGAGAGCAAGTTGGGGGCGGGGAGGAGAGGGAAAGAGAGAATTTTTAACAGACTCCACCCCCAGCAGAGTGATGCAGGGCTCGATCTCACAACCCTGAGATCCTGACCTGAGCCCAAATCAAGTCAACAGCTTAACCGACTGAGCCACCCAGGCGCCCCAAACCTAACATTCCTTTTACAGAGATGCAGGATGTAGAGAATTTGGGTTTGTTTTCCTTTCAGATCACTTTGTACTGAGGATGAGGAACGATTTTCACTCGAACTGCCTCAAAAAATGATTTTTTTGTTTCATTATACTGTTTCTGAATTAAGCAAGGCATCATATTTTTCAAAGATAAACATTATTTTATGATGCCAATAATGCAAAGTAAGGATTGTTTTTATCATTTCAATTGGCTTGTTTACTAGTCCTCCAGTGAACTGTCTTACCGATTCCTTCAGGTGCAAAATGGCTCAAGTTTTAATGCGGTAGGGGCAGAGGGGGGAAGGCTATCAGGAGATCAGCAGAGTAAGGGACAATTGTGCAAGCAACTAATTGTGAAGTTTGGCTCTTTCTCCACATTTGCTGGCTCTTCATTTGTTCAAGAATAAAATCAAGGGTATGTTGCTGCGCATATTTTCACACCATATGCAGATGCTTGCAGAACATGAAGAATGACTTTCCAGGACTGAATGAAGCCAGACTGGAGTAGGAACCCTTCTCCATGGCAATATATGTGTGACATGCCTCTTGGATTACTCTCTGAACACAGCCACCAGCGAGCTCTGTCCGTCATTTCCATGTGATCCAACACCATCTGACAGGCGTCCAGCACCTGCTGTCAGCCTGACTCATCACCAGGAATCACTAAATCCATAGAGGTCAAGTCCAAGGAAATAAACCAATAAAGGTGTTGAACTTAACGTAGTACTTCAGCTTTTCATCAAGGTATATATAGATGCCTCGTGACAGATATCAATGTAATCCTTCCCATCAGTATGAAACCATTATCATTAATTTTTTTAAGGAGGCTCCACACAGGGCTCTACTCTGGGCTCCAGGGAGGGGCCTGAACTTATGACTCCAAGATCAAGACCTAAGCTGAAATCAAGAGTCAGACACTTAACCGACTGAGCCATCCAGGTGCTCCAATTATCATTCATTGTTAAGGATTCAGCTTTATGTTTATTATTTTAAAACTTGTGACCAATATACTTTTTAATTAACTGAAAACTTTGGGTCCACATGTCTCCTGAATATCCATGAGGCCCCACAGAGTAAAAATTCAGAATTATGACATAGAGGTTTATACTGTATGTTCACAAGAAACACTCATTTTCCCATGAGATGGACCAATTAAAATCACACAGTGACAATTCATATTTTATCAATTCACAGAATTAAAGTAAATTTATGAATAGAATTTTCTCAAGACTGTATTTTTTCTTCCATACATTTTCTTTCACTTTTGGACACATGCTAATCTTGTCTATAAATAAGTATCACCAGTAAATGATTAAAATTATCAACTAATAACAAAATATTTACTAATCTCTTAATTACATAACTTTTCTGATGTGCATCAAACATTTTTCTGCTGGCAAAGTGATTCCTAGTTGGTATGACAGAAGTAAATATCAAAATATTGCAGCGTATTATATAAAAGTGCCATGATTTCTAGTTTGACTCAAAAAAAAAATTTCAGCATATACATTAGATAAAAATTTTGAACTTCACCAGGCCAAAAAGAAAATACTATGAATAAAGTAATAAAAGAAAAGACAAATCGGAAACTATGTTACAAACATTAGAGGCTTTTCCAACACAGTAAGGAAAAGACACAGCCAACAGAAGACGGAGGAAGGACACCAATGGGTGCGTTACTCTGAAGAAGAGCCACAAATACACAGTCTGTCGTTCCTGGCACAGGAAAGAGCGCACAATACAGAGTAATGAACTGGGGCTCATTAGACTCTTCACGGCTTGTGGTAAGTATCTGCTGAGCCCACTCAATACATGTTCCACCCCGAATCCATGCCCACCAAGAAGCTTCTGATCAATAATTTGTTTTGTCAGGTGTTTGGAACCGGAATAAGATGAGCTAAATCATAAATCACGAATATGCATAAACTAGCTCTGGGACCGATACACCAGTCTCATAGTAAAAGAAACTAACTAGCGAGGGAACTAGGGAGATGTGTAAGTGTCCATACTTGCGACTAGCAGATAATTTCTGGGGATCTCATGCACAGTGCAGTGATTACAGACAATACTGTAGTACAAACTTCAAAGTCGCTGAGAGACAAGATCTTAATTGTTCCCACCACACAGAAGAGATGGCAATTATGTGACATGATAGAGGTGTCCGCTAAGGCTGTGGCGATGATACCTTAAACTTACACAATGTTATATGTCAATTACACCTCAATTTTAAAAAAGAAACTAACACTTTGTAACAGATTTATAGCTAACAAAATACCTTCATATTTGTTGCGGATTGTGTTTGCATCAAAATCACTTCTCTGGGCCTAATCAACTCTGGAGCCTGATAGAAATCGATTTTACAGGGATGCGTGGGTGGCTCAGTTGGTAAGTCGTCATGATCCCAGGGTCCTGGGATGGAGTCCTGAATTGGGCTCGTTGCTCAGCAGGGAGCCTGCTTCCCCCTCTCTCTCCCTGCCTGCCTCTCTGCCTACTTGTGATCTCTGCCTGTCAAATAAATAAATAAAATCTTAAAAAAAAAAAAGAAAGAAAGAAAGAAAAGGTAATTAGAACAGAAGCTAACCACCTCATCAGTAGTTAATAATCAACTCTTAAAACAGTTCTCAAAGTGAGGTCCCCAAAACCCTGGGATCCCTTGGGAACTTGACAGCTTCCCAAGATTTAACGACTTTTCTAAATAAACAAACAAAGACATTAACAGACACAACTTTCTTTTTTTTTTTTTTAAGATTTTATTTATTTATTTGACAGAGATCACAAGTAGGCAGAGAGGCAGGCAGAGAGAGGGGGGGAAGCAGGCTCCCTGCTGAGCAGAGAGCCCGATGCGGGGGCTCAATCCCAGGCCCCTGAGATCATGACCTGAGCCAAAGGCAAAGGCTTAACCCACTGAGCCACCCAGGTGCCCCAATGGGCAACTCTCTTAAAAGACTTGTAAAATAGCCCCACTTCCACCCCACCCACTATCTTTTAATTTTTTTTTAAGATGTATTTATCCATTTAAGAGACAGAGAGAGAGAGAGAGAGAGAGAGAAAGAAAGCAGGGGGAGGGGCACAGGGAGAGGGAGAGAGTCCCCAAGCAGACTCTGGGATGAGCCTGACACGGGGCTCAATCCCAGGGTCCCAAGATCACAACCTGAGCCGAAATCAAAAGTTGGTTATTCAATCAACTGAGCCAACCAGGAGCCCCTCACTCACCATTTCTTTCTTTTTTTAAGATTTTATTTATTTGGCAGAGAGAGACACAGTGAGAGAGAGAACACAAGCAGGGAGAGTGGGAGAGGGAGCAGCAGGCTTCCAGCTGAGCAGGAAGCCCAATGCAGGGCTTGATCCCAGGACCCTGGGATCACGACCTGAGCCAAAGGCAGACGCTTAACCAACGGAGCCATGCAGGCACCCCACACTCATCATTTCTAATGCATGTCCATGAGAGGCCATATTTTCTTCATATATGCCAAACAAGAACAACATTGATCAACCTCAAAAGTAGGTATCCTATTAAATATTCATTTCTGTTAAGCCAGACATGAAAGATGTTTGCAAAAATGTAAAATAATGCCACTCTTCTCATTAGTAATTATAGTTTTAGAAAATATAATTTTTTAAAAATAGTTTATTTATATTAGTGTGTTATGGGTTTATTATTTTCATTTTTAAATAAATTAATAAATATTTTTACATTTCTCAAGGTAATCTTTAATACAGTTAATACCAATAGACATCATGCCTATACACAGAAGTTCTTTGGAGTCTTCCCTAATTTCTAAGAGTGAAAGTGTCCTGAGACCAAAACCTTTCAGCACCTACATCTTAATGGAACAATGGGAGGAAGCAGAGGTTTCTTCTGTCTCCACAGAGGGGCACTGGAATTCAGTCTTCCGTGGACTGCAAACGAGGCTGTGGGTGGAGGGCAACCTGAGATCTGAGAAGAGGCCAGAAAGTTTGAGATGGTTGCTGTGGAAAACCAGGAGGGTGCTGGAAATACAGAGTGACGGTGCCCTCAGGCTTCTCTTAGGTGCCCCCTTTTGGACACTCTTTCTGAGGCCAGTGGCATGTGTGCCAGGGCTTTCTTGCTGGAAGAGCTGCTTGCATATGACCCAAGGCTGCTGGCCCTCGCTATTGTGACAAACCCAGGGCCACGCTGAGGTTCAAGCAGAGGAGGGCAGGGCATCAGTCTTGCTGAGTCTAGTCATCCTAGTGGGCATGAAGTGGTATCTATGGTCATTTTAATTTGCATTTCCTTCATGGCTAATGATGCTGAACATATTTTCATGTATTTATCTCCCATTTATATATCTTCTTCAGAAAGGTCTGTTAAGAGTTTTGTCCACTTTTTAAAATATTCTTTCTTTCTTTCTTTATTTGAGAGAGAGCGAGAAGAGAGCAAAAGAAGGGGGAGCCACAGAGGGAGAAGGAAAACCAGGCTGCCCACTGAGTGGGGAGCCCAACACAGGACTTGATACCAAGACCCTGAGATCATGACTTGAGCCAAAGGCAGATGTTTAACCAACTGAGCCACCCAGGTGCCCTTGTTCATTTTTTCACTGGATTATTTGTCTTCTTTTTATTATTTTTTAAAGATTGTATTTATTTATTTGACAGACAAAGATCACAAGTAGGCAGAGAGGCAGGCAGAGAGAGGAGGAAGCAGGCTCCCTGCAGAGCAGAGAGCTGGATGCGGGGCTCAATCCCAGGACCCTGGGATCATGACCTGAGCAGAAAGCAGAGGCTTTAACCACTGAGCCACCCAGGCGCCCCTATTTGTCTTATTATTGAGTTGTAGTTTCCTTTATATATTCTAAATACAAGTCCCTATCAGATAGGTGACTTGCAAAAATTTCCCATCGTTCAAGTGGGTTGTCTTTTCACTTCCCTAATGGTGTCTTTTCCAGCATAAAGTTTTTAATTGTGATGAAGCCTAACTTGTCACTTTTTTTCTTTTCTATCTTGTGTTTTTGGTGTCAGATCTAAGAAATCATTGCCTATTCCAAGTTCACAAAGATTTATGGTTATGTTCCCTTCTAACAGCTTTGGAGTTTTAGCTCTAACATTTAAGTCTTTGATCCATTTTGATTAAATTTTGTCTATGGTTTAGGTAGGGGTTCAACTTCTTCTTATTCATGCGGATATCTGGTTGTCCTGCCATCATCTGTTGAAAAGATGATTCTTTCCACGTTGTATTTTCCTGGCAACCTTGCTGAAAATCAGTTTCCCATGAATGTATGGATTTATCCCTAGACTGTCAGATCTAGCCCATTTGTCTGGATGTGTAACCTTATGCCAGTACCACATTGTTCTTTATAAATATACAGGTATAGCATGTATTGTAATTGAAAACTGTGAGTCCTCCAACTTTGTTCTTTTTCAAGATTATTTCTAAAAAAAAAAAAAATTTTTTTGGTTTCTATATCCTTTAAATTTCCATGAGAATTTTAGGATCCATTTGTCAATTTCTGTACAGAAGCCAGCTGTAAAGAAGCCATTTTGATGGAGATTGCACTGAATTTGTAATCAATTTGGGGAGTATTGCCATCTTAAAAATATTACATCTTCCGGGGCGCCTGGGTGGCTCAGTGGGATAAAGCCTCTGCCTTCGGCTCAGGTCATGGTCCCAGGGTTCTGGGATCGAGCCCCGCATTGGGCTCTCTGCTCAGCAGGGAGCCTGCTTCCCCCTCTCTCTCCCTGCCTCTCTGCCTACTTGTGATCTCTCTCTGTCAAATAAATAAATAAAATCTTTTTTAAAAAATTACATCTGCCATAACATGAAAAGGAGATGCCTATTTATTTAGGTCCTTCATTTTTTAAAAAAGATTTTTATTTATTTATTTATTTGACAGGCAGAGATCACAAGGAGTCAGAGAGGGAAGCAGAAAGAGAGAGAGGAAGGAAGCAGGCTCCCCGCTGAGCAGAGAGCCCGATGCAGGGCTCGATCCCAGGATCCTGAGATCATGACCTGAGCTGAAGGCAGAGGCTTAACCCACTGAGCCACCCAGGTGCCCTTAGGTCCTTCATTTTTAGATAATGTTTTATAGTTTTCAGAGTACAAATTCTATGCTTATTTTATTAAAATTTCCCCTAATTATTTTGCTCTTTTCAATGTTATTGTAAATTTTACTCTCATTTTCAGATTGTTTATTGCTAGTATATAGAAGTACAATTGATTTTTGTATGTTGATCTTACAGCCTTTGACCTTGCTGAACCCATTTATTAACTTTAATAGTTCCACTATGCATTATTTAGAATTATCTATGTTACAAAATAATGTCATCTGGAAGTATAGTTTTATGCATTCCTTTCCAATCTGAATGCCTCTGTTTTTCTTGTCTAACTACGCTGACTAGAACCTCTGGTAGAGCGTTGAATGGAAGTGGGGAAAGCATGCATCTTTGCTTGTTCCTCATCGTAGGGGAGACATTCAGTCTAAAGCTAAGTGGGATGTTAGCTGTGGGGCTCCATAAATGCTCTTTGTCAGGTTGAGAATTTTGTATTCCTAGTTTGGGGAGTATTTTGATAATGAAGAGATGCTGAATTTTGTCAGATGCTTTTTACTGCATCTCCTGAGATAACAGAAATCATTTTGTCATTGTGTAAACTTTGTTTTGGGCCTCTCAAGTGACCCTATTTAATTATGAAGATGTGAAGCAAATACACAGCCATTATCTCCAGGAGACCATGTAAAAGGCTACTTAGGGGATTAGCTATGATTTGGTCTGTGGAGCTCTCCCATGTATCTATGTGTTTTTTGTTTTAAATATTATATTTATTTATTTGAGGGAGAAAGAGAGAGAACATGAGGGGGTCAGGGGCAGAGGGAAAGGGAGAAGCAGACTCCCCACTGAGCAGGGAGCCCAACAAGGGGCTCCACCCCAGGACCCCGGGGTCATGACCTGAGCTGAGGGCAGACACTTAACCAACTGAGCCACCCAAGAACCTCTGCCATGCATCTATCTGAATTCCCAAAATTGAATCAGTATCACAGACTCTTCTGGAAGAGAAGAGGTACATATTTCACCTCTTCTTAATGAGATAGGTCAGATTTGTAAGGCACCTTTTATGGGAATATCTGTCCAACCCTTCATCCTATTAGCTGATTTGCTTCCCTGGGAAGTTCCTGTGTGCATTAAGAGGAAGTTTTCCCTACTCCATGTTGGGTCGGTGGCTCCGGGAATGCAGGAGGAACAATAAAAATGACCTCCGGGGCTGCCATCTTCCAGCCCCCTCCCCTATCTTCCTCAACCCTTGACTCTCCCGCCAAAAGGATGTATGCCCAGGTCACGTCTCCATAGGTAACCTGTTACCTATGCAGGAAACAGAAGTATCAGGACCCCCTACTCCAAACCCTCCGATCACCAAATACCCTACCATATATGGATGTGAGCCTATGCCCTGCCTTGGCCCGATAAAAGACCCCCACTGACTCCCTCCCAGTTCGACTTCCCCGACTCCGCTTTCCAGAGTTGCGGAACCTCGCCCGAGGGTGCCCACCTTCTCCTGGCTCGACTTCCCTGGCTCCCCTTCTCCTGAGCCCTGAAACTTCGCACGAGAGTGCCTTTAATAAATCTTGCCTTGCGCCTACCTCGCCTGGTGTTGTGTTTACCTCACCTGTGAAACTTTACACTCCACCCTATCTTTCTCCTGTGTCATGGGCAGCTGCATATAGGAGCTTTTCCACAGCCACCGTTTACTAGACAGTGTGGGTCGTCCTCAATATGGGGGTGATCTGGGCTTGGGTCCCTAGGTAACACATGCAGGAAGCCATTCACCAATGGTCTCTTCCAGTTCCCGGGGCACCATGTGCCTTAGTTAATAAAGCAGTTCCTGCAGTAGACAGGTAGGACCCAATACCTGATCGGTGTTCAACCTCAGGGTTGCCCGTTAGTAACACGGGAGTAGCTCTGGACCATTCTCCAGAAGCCAAAACAATAACAAAGAGGTGAAATCCAGCTCTAAGGGGCATCTCTGAGTTCTGCCCTGGAAGCAAGCACAGGAGGATTATTTTAAGGACTTGAGAGCAGAAGTGCTGGGGTAGCTTTCCTTTGCCCCATCAGATAACTCTCCACCTCTCTTTCCTGCTCTATGCCTGGGAGACGGGTACGCACGAGGCAGCTCACCAGACCCCCTAACTCTGCCTTCCACTTAGATGTGGACAGTGGGGTTTGGTCACTAGCAGAAGATCAGAAGGCAAGAGGAGGGGAAGGGAGCTCATTTATCTCTTGGTTTCCTCCTTTGGGCCAACAAGGGCTATCTGTGTCACTCTTCCCAAGGCTATTTTTCCTATCAGTTACTGGAAACAGGATACTTCCCCTTGATGCTTTAACTGACCTTAGCTGCATCTCTGTAAGCAATCCCTTTGTTAAACGCTTTTCAAACAATCCAACTTGAGTGGGCTGCTTCCTGCCACCACCCTGACTAGGAAAGCAAATTGGAGGTTCTAGAACATATCTTGGGATGGAAATCATGGGGGGAGGGGGCGGGGAAACACTTTCTACTATTTGTTCTGACTTGAACTTTGAAAGCAATGTGAATTTTATTTTATTTTATTTTTATTTTATTTTTTTTGCCCAAGCCAAAAAGCAGAGCACAAGTTACAGGATTTGGTCGCTCTGTTCCCCACCTAACTGGCAGCATCTGGAAGGTAATGTTCATATTCCGAGTCCTGGGGACCATAGATGTTCAAGATAGTTTTATCAGCTTAAGGAAGGTCACCTCCTCTCCAGGCCTCAACTTCTTCATCTATAAATGCATATCTCGGAACACCCACTCCAGCTAAGTAGGAATTAAACAAAGTTAGTGCAGGGCTAATTGAAATACTCATTAGGTAAGCGATTTATGTCAGCTTCATTGTTTTCCAGGGCACAGTAATATGAACTTGAGTAACAAGGGAGGTTGGGCAGAATGTCGTTAAAGGGGCTTTTAATCAAATATTTTAAATGACACATAATCAACACACTGTTCTAAAGCAAATGGGCCCTTCAAAGGGATAGTCCTTCCCTTTAAGTAATTTACCAGAGGACAGAAGCCAGATTAAATAGCAGAGCCATACAGCCACGACCTGTGCCACTATGGCCCAATGGACATACGACGCCAAAAGATGTCCGCCTCCTACTCTTGTAACAAAATGCCAGGTTACGATAGGCTGTCTACAGCATGATCCCAATTTCATAAAGTATTCATACCCACCTGTCTATACCGGAGGGGGGATCATTTTAAGAACGGATGTTTACACTTATTATGACGAAAACCAAATAAATGATTTTTTTAAAAAAGGATGGATGTTTATGCTGCACGGTGTGGGAAATTGTGAATTTATTTTCTGCTTATTCTTTCTACAGTTAAAAAAAAAAAAAAGCTACCTCCATTGGTGGAGGAGGACGAGGGCGAGGCTCCCCTGCTGGGGCCTGGGGTAGGAGGACAGTAGGCGGAGAAGTGCAGGTGGAGCAGCGCGGTGGAGACCTGCCTGCTCCTACCGCCCACTGGCTCCACTTCCCCGCCACCGCCAGGGAGCGGCGGGGAGCGCGTGCGCGGGGCGGGGAGCGCGTGCGCGGGGCGGGGCGCGGGCTGAGGCGGAGCAACGCGGTGGGGGGCGGGGCTGTCCGGCCCGCACCGCTCGGTCCTCAGCAGCGGAGAAGGCGGGGCGGGCTGGCCCCGGAAGATCGCGGGAAGGATCCTGATTCCGCGCCATGGCGGCGCCCGGCGCGCTGCTGGTGATGGGCGTGAGCGGCTCGGGGAAGTAGGTCTGGGAGGGCGGGGGGTCGCGGAGGGCGCCCTGGAGGAGGTGGCGCGCGCGGCGGAGGCCGGAGGCGTCACCGTTCCGGGCCCGCGGGGTACGAGGGTTCTGGGGAACGTCCAGTCTCCCTCTGCGGATGAGGAAGCTGAGGCTCGCGGCACCTGCTCTCTCTCCCCACCCTCCAACCTGCTCGCCCCGGGGCGCCGAGACCCGTTACCCCGAGAGGCTCTAGAGGCAGCCCTCTGTGAAGAAGCGCCTGCCGCGGCGCCGCCCGCCTGGTTCCGTTGGTCCTCAGGGCCGATGTCTGGGAGCCTCTCGTCAGAACGAGGTGGAAGGGTGCGAGGCCCAAAGCACAGGGGCGAACCGCGTCCCACTCTCCCACAGACGCTTGTGAGGCTGGGCCGAGGGGCAGCTCCCTCCTGCGAGCTGCTGGACTTGTGCGATGAGATTTCGGAAAGGGCATTTCACCTTTTGTTCTGTTTTCTCTGTGCTGTGATCAGCGTTTATCAGCTTTACCTGGAAGTCAGTGTTAATAAATTGAGTTCCACAACCCCCTAAGGGTTTGCAAGGAGGCCCACCGGGTGCGCCAGAGCCTCTCTGCTCAGCCCAGTCTGGCCATCTTGGGGGCTGGGAGCTAGACTTTGGCTTCCTGATTAGACCAGAATCTAACCGTGCCCTTTACCCGAAAACGTAGCTACTGCAGCGTTGCGCCACAGGAGGCAAAAGACAAATTTCAATCAAGTGGAATTTCGTAAGTTCAAAGACCTGTAGTACCCTTCTAGAATTTTCTGCTCCACGACTAGCTTGTGTGGTCAAGTACATATTCAAGACTCTTGCTCCAGGTAGGACAGTTTAGATTTTTAAGATTGCTGTGGCATTTTTAGCCTTGAGAAAGTAAAATGATTTGGGGAGCCTTTGACTAAAATTAAAATAAAACACGAAGCCTGAAAATCCCTAGTTGTATTTGAAGAAGTTGAATGTAAGACGGCTTCTGTGCTGTGATGTAGTGGGAGTCGAGAGCCCGAGGTCTTGGTTGTGCTGCTGCTGCCTGGTTGTGTGAGCTTGGGTAATTCATGTACCCCTCTCTGCATTGGAGCATATGGGGGAGTGCGTGAAACCATATGATTTATATGGTTATGATATTCATGCATTCAGTAACTATTTATAGAGCTTGATCCTGACTCCGTGTCACTGATATATAATGAACAGGACAGATAAAATCCCTGCCCTCAATAAGTTTACATCCTAGTGTGGGAGGAAAACAGAGAGGGAAGTGGATAAATAAATGTACACAGTGTGGTAGGCAGTGGTAGGTGCTCCAGGGGCAAATAAGAGAGAGTAAGTAGAACAAAGAACAACAGGCAGGATGGTGAGGGAAGGCTCCTCTGAGGCAGTGGTATGTGGGCAAGACTCACAAAAAGTGAGGGACTAAGCCTGGTGGCCAGCTAGGGAAAGGGCAGTGTAGACAAAGGGAATATAGCAAGTGCAAAGGCCCGGAGGCTTTGTTTCATAGTGGATTACTGGGGGGTCCATTGTGGCTGAGTGACGGGAGATGAGGTCAGAGAAACAATGAAGGTGAGGAGAAGTGGTTGTATGCTGGAGATATTCTGAAGGCAGAACCAGAAAGATGTGTCTATGGACTGGCTGTGGGGTATGAGCGAGGGAGAAGGGTGTCAAGGATGACTTTGGGATTTTTGGCTTGGGTATCCAGAAGAAAGGAGTTATTACTAACTGATGAAGAAGCAGTAGACAGAGCAGGTTTTGGGGAAAAAACCAGCACACTTCAATGTGGGATGTGGTGAATTGCCTCTGAGTCACCTAAGTGGGTTTGTCAAGTGGTTGACTGGCTATCCAAGGCCAGAGTTTCAGGAGGGGAACTTTAGATATAAATGTAGGGATTCTTGGTGCACAGATATATTTAAAGACATAAGATGTTGAGATAACCGGGGCGGTGAGTAAAGATCAAGCAGCTGGCCAGGAACTGAGCCCTGGGCCCTCTGACGGTTCAAGTTCAGAGTCAACTGTTGCTGAAGGACTGAGTAATAAAATGAGAATGATGATATAGATCAACGAATGTAGAACACTGAGTTCTTTGGTGACTTCTGTGAGCCCTTGTTAGGGCCCTGCAGGATTTTAAGTTATACCCCATTACACATGAGAGGGGGGAAAAAATGGCTCAAGAGAACAAGTCTCACACCAGAAAGATTGTAGTTAAACCACTATTAAAACAATGTCAAGCATGAATTTTACTTTTTCACTATGTTTATTACCTCTCCCTCTCCTACCTAAATGCAGGGGATCTTTTTCCTTTTTGTTTACTGCCCTCTGTCTAGAACAATGTCTGGCATGTAGTAGGTCCCCAAGAAATATTTGCTGACTTAATGGATGAATGAACAAATGAATGAACAGAGCTATGTGAATAGGTGGCAATGTTAGTTTCCTTTATGTTTTAATAGCCTTTGTGAAGCCATCCTCAGGTTCGGGCCTTTTGAATATCTTTTGCTTTTAATCTGTGCCTCAGCCTACCACCACTGTCCTACAGTCCTTTTCAATTTCCTTGATCCTGATTTAGACTAACCTGCTTAGAGATCCCTGGATCCCAGACTGGTTTGTAATCCTTCCTCCAACCAGTCTCCTCCGAGCCGAGCACTGTGCCAGGCGTCCTTGTCCGAGTCCATGTCAAGTCCTGCGTTCTCTGGCTTAGGAGGTTTGGATAGAGCAGTGGACAGTGGCTTTTCCTTTTCCTTCTGTCTCCTCTTTGCCCGTCGACACCCCAGTCTAGTTAGCTCTTCTTTCAGCTTGTGAGTGGTGGCTGACGTGTTCATCCCTGGCTCATCTAACTTGGGCTTCAGTGTCACTTCAGTCATGCCCAGCTCTGGCTTCCCCCGTCCTGGAGTTGGTCACTGGTAGGCCGCAGTGTGTCCCCCTGTGTGAGCATCAGCACAGTGAACCTCATGGGAGAAGTTACAGCCCTTTGCAATCCTTTGGTCACATCGGGGAGTGGGTCTCAGTTGGGAGTCTTTAACACGAGGTCTCCTCGAGGCCTTCTTCACAAAAGAGACAGGACCCTTGAATCCAGCTAGAATGTAAGCAGGGTTTTGTTTTCATTGTTTTTGTTTTCGTTATTTTCATATCCTGGGGACTAGCAGGTGCTCAGTAAGTACTGGCTGAGTGAAACGAGTAGTGAGTGGGTCCGTGTAGCTTGGTTCCCCCATTTTGGAGGTGAGAAAACAGGTGTAGAGGGAAAGGTGACTGGCATGGAAGCACGTGGCCACGTAGTGGCCACACGGAGTCTGTAGCCAGCTGTTAGGTACTGAGACCCAAGCCCTTTGCACCAAGTGCTGCCCACTGGGGGAACAACACGTTCTCACCACACACATCGCACAGACACCATTTCCCTCCCAGGCTGACTTCTCATTCTAAACTTCATTTTATTTTTTAAGAAGCCCCAGGCAAGATGGCAATGCTTGTATGAGTTCCTTGAACCTTGTGCTGGGAGGTTAAACCCCCCTGTCAGACCTCCGTCAGTACCCTCAGTAAAATCTCATCTCTCGTCAGCTATTTTCCCCACAAAACATAATGATCTCTAGAACAGGGACCAAAAAACTTCAGAAAGAACTTCAGGAGTTTAGTGAGATCTCATATATTGCTTTTTGGGAAAGAAAATTAGTGATGATTCAATAACTATTTAAATTCCTGGAGAACACGGACATGTTCTTGACTCTAGGCCTGACAGCATTACTGTCCCTGCTTCAGGATCATGAAATTACTGGGTTTCAACATGGCAGGGGGGCTGCTGTCTCCCAGGGCACCCTGCATGGTAGGGGGCATGCAGGGGTTGGGAAGGGCCGTCACTTGAACCTCTGTGTCCTCTCCACAGATCAACCGTGGGCGCCCTGCTGGCCTCCGAGGTAACCTGTTCTGATGCCTCCCAATGACGGGTCCCACGGCGCTGTCTCTTTGCTTCTCTCCCTTCGGTGCACTTTCTGGCCCATAGTGGTTTGTAAAACTCACCATGGGTGTGGCTTGTGAAACCCAATGGAGCAATCTTGGTTTACACCTTGGTGATGACCAAGAGTGATGAATGAAAGGAGCAGCAGCCCAGAGAGCAGGGACAGGGATGTGGCATGACAGCCCCCCTGCTCCGGAGTCAGGGGTGGCGGGTGGGGGAAGGGGGACCACAGGGGGAGGGGAGAAGGGGCAGGGGTGGTCCCAGGCTGCCCATTTCCAGCCTGCCCTGTAGTGTCAGTAAGGGTGGTTATCATCTACACCCTTTCACTTTGTTCTTAAAGCTGGGATGGAAATTCTATGATGCAGATGACTATCACCCAGAGGAAAACCGAATGAAGATGGGAAAAGGGATCCCACTGAATGACCAGGTAACGTTTGCTGGCTGTTTCCAACCCAGACGCCCCAGCTGGGAGCCACAGGTGGGGCTCTCCCAGCACATAGTGTAGGAGACTTCCTGCCTGAGAGGACTCGTGCACAGCACTCCAAAGCCAGGCAACTTCGGTCCTGCACGTGGTCAGCTTTGGCCCTGAACTGCTCTCTGAACACAGAGCTAGGAGCCACCCCACCCCGCCTGTTTGGGCAGAGCCTGCCAGGACGCTTCACTGCAGGCTCTTAACCTGCAGGATGTAATTCTGGAGATTCTGCCTTCCTCCTCCTCCCCACGCCTTTCAGCTACCGCCAGCACCTCACGACCACCCCAAAGCCAGAAGGATCGTTACAAATTCAAATCTAGCCCTCTGGAAGTGTCTCTTCTGTCTTAGGGTCAAGACCAAACAGCCCAACGCCTCAACATGCCCCACTCCACTCTCTTCGGGTATCCTCCCTCCCTCTCTCCACCAGAGCCGCCCTGGCCCCTGTCAGTCACTCCTGCTGCCCCGCTGCTCCCCACAGGGCCTTTGCATCTGCTGGTCCCACTGTCTGAAGTGCACTTCTGTCCCCTCACTTCTGCCCCCTGCTCCTATCCACAGCTCAGCTCCCGTGCCACTTAGGGAAACCCCCCTGGGCCTACTGAAGTAAAACCTCCTGTAATAAATTCTCACAGCACCACGGCCCACACAGCCCGGGTCCCAGCTGCAAGTTGGCATGTGATGCTGTGAGAATTTGGTTAATATTTATCTCTGCAACTCGATTCTACTTCTGAAAGAGCAAGACCTGTGGCCTTTCTGATGACCATTAGACACCCCCAGGGCTGGCCGCACAGTCAACATCAGAAGATACCTGTGACTCAGTCACAAGTGCAGGAATGAAGAGCACCTCACTTCTTATGCACTGTCATGAGGTCACTTCCTAAGGGTCCCTCCCAAAGCACCCGTGCAAACTGGACTCACTGGCGTAACTTGCTGTAGCTCAGGGGAGAGGTGAGGGCTGGGGCTCCAGCCAGGCTCATGGGCCGGGGTGTCCAAAGGGCAGGACCGGAGTGGAACTGGCAGAAGACCAACGCTGTGGTTGCCACTCTCAGTGACCTCAGTCCCAGCTGTACTGAGCTAGCTCACTCTCGTCCCCTTATCCGGCCTCCAGGGACTGGAGTCCCCTACCATCACTAGGTCTAGTTCTAGGGACTCTGAGCATACACCTGTCTCTGTTTCAGGGAGGACGGCTTGAGCTAGCCAAGATTCAGACTTTGACCCATTAAAATTAAGTCTGAGACATTTGACTTTAGGGGACAGGAGGAGGGAACCATAAAAGAGTTACAGAATAGTAACTGGAGCATAATAATGACATTATGGTAGAGATAAAGACATAGTGCAGATAACTTGGCTCCACCACTTAGCCTGTGTGCCCTTTGGCCAATGGCTTAGTCTCTCTGTGCCTCCTTTTCCTCCTGTGAAGCAGGGATGTAAGAGGACCCATTTCATTGGGTGCTTGGGAGGATTAAATGAGATACTACTAAAAAATATGCACAGTGAAGTACCCAAAGCATTCAGTAAATATAACTTACTGTTGTCGCTAATGTATCTATGCGTACATGTATGCATCACATAAACCGTTTCTACTGAGTTTGTAAATGTGACCGTGCCAGGGTTTTCTCCTTGGTGAGTGCGAATAAAAGTTAAAGAACGAGGTAAAGCAACCAAATGGATGGAGTTTTCAAATGACCTTTAAACATCCTCCTGTTCACACGCGAGGCTTGTTAAGTGGGCAGTCTGGATGGGGGGAGGGGTAGAGTTCAGAAGAGGAATTTATTGTACGGAAGAAAAAGTTATCGGTTACTGGAGGAAACAGAATGAGTCACTAAATATATTTAGGAGAAACTGTGCAGGTTAGCCAGACTTCAGACTTTCTCCCTTCCGGGGAGAGAAAGAGCTAGAATGGCAGATGGTTGATATTCGTGAGGAGAACTCAGCTAAGAGTGAAGGTGTGGGTCACAGCTGCGCTGGCAGCGGGGGGCCCTCTAGCAACCAGTTCTGCGCCTTCCCCCGCCGCCAGGATCCTGTGAGGAGTCCCCAGTGGAAAGTCTGAGGTAGGGGCACTGCCTCCTCTGGGAAAGGCTTGGGGAGGGTTTCGTGCTCAGAGGGCTGAGGTTTGAAGAGGGAGAACCTGTGCTGAATATCCCAGGGGCTCCTTCAGGCTTATTCAATGTAAATGAACATTAACTAAACTGTAAACCCCAGTTCTGGGGTTAGGCGGCCCAAGTGTTCAGTTGCTACACAGGGCCCATGGCTACCACCCAGAAGGTGCAGAGAACACGTCCATCATGACAGGAACCTCTAGTGGATATGCCACTCAGGCTGTGAGGGGATGTTATTCGTGTGATGATAATGATTATAAAGGATCTGCAAACTGCCAGTGTTCCCCCCACCCCCCACGCCAGGTCCACGCTGTCCCAGCGGCCCGCAGTGACACTGACGCAGGCTTCAAAGTCTGCTAGATGAGGGGGTTTTTGTCAAAAATTTTCCTGATTATCGATATAACACTTGCCCTGTATAGAAAACTTGGGAAGTACTGGAAAATGTTTTTACAGAATATATCACTCTTGGCTTTATCTTTTAAAAAATACCTACAAATTTTAGAGTTTGAATTTTGGGGTTTTTTCCCTATCTTTTTTGGGTTCTATATTCTCTTTACATGTGTTCTTTCCTCTGTGGTCTCAAGTTCATTTTTGCACCAGGTAAACACTGGGCCCTGGCTGCTGCTCTTCCCCACCCGCTCCTTCCTTCTGCTCCTCCGCCAGCAGTGCTGGGCCTACTTGGGCTCCTAAGTTGTTCCTCTGAGCTCCAACTTCCTTCTCCCTTTAACCATCCCCTTCCAGAAGACACTTCATGTCTCTAGATGTTTCCATCACATCACTAAAACCAGAGGCCCAGGAATCTTTCTCTGCCCTTTTGATGTTCTGATTGAACTCCTGCTAGAACATTTGTTGTGCCCACTACCTCCAAGCACTGGGCTAGGGGGAGGGGACACCCATCAGGAAGGAGATGACCTTGAATGTCAGACCCAGCAGGCAGAGATGCTCATTTGGGTTATGCTGTTTCCTCTTCTCTTTCCCCTAAGTTTCATTCTGTGTGTTTGACTTTCATAATTTATCCTATCATCTGTAGTAACCACTCACAGAGTTGAGTGAATTTGCTCTAATATCTCCTAGTTCCAATTTCTGCTTTTGTGAAGAAGGAATCTCAGTCACTCCCTTGTGTCACAAATGTGAACACAAAATTGAAGCTCATGCCTCCAGGTCTTAATACCCTTACAGTAAAGCCCAACCTTTCTTAGGTTACTCAAGTTCTTGACCACCTAGTCAAGGCAGTTTCTCCTGACCTTCCTCACTGCCAACTCCCACACTATTCACCAGGGCTAAGAAGCATCTGCTTCACACATTTACTCAAGAGTCCCTGTATACCATCTTTAACATTCCCCTCCTCTCTATTTAGAAATGTACAACAAAAGTGCTGTCAACCGAAACTTATGGGATGCCTTTGAAATATTACTTAGAAGGAAATCTATGACTTCTGGAAGCATTTCCAGAAAAATAACAAGAATGGAAAGTAATGAGCTAAATGTTCAAGTAGGGAAAAACAATAAACAAAAAGGAATATGTAGGAAAAAAATAGAAATGGATGCTGAAATTAATGGAATATAAGCTGTTTGAAAAAAAAATAGATAAAAATCTAACAAGACTGATCAAGAGTGGAAAGAAAGCACAATTAAGAGTAGGAATGAGAGGAGGGCTCTGAACTGGTGATGTTTGTAAATTTAAAGACTTAAATTGGACAATTTCTTAGAGAAGTATAAATTACTGTAGGGGAAATGGGCTTGGATGGCAGTGATTGATGGCAGAGACTACTCCACTTTTCCCCCCAAATGGGAATACGACCTTCCCAATGCTGCATCTGGCTTAAGAATCAGGAAGGTCCGGAGATCTAACTGTATATGTGATCTCGTCCTGCTCTCTCAGATACCAAAACTGAATCAATAGAAAACCTTGGGGCGCCTGGGTGGCTCAGTGGGTTAAGCCGCTGCCTTCAGCTCAGGTCATGATCTCACGGTCCTGGGATTGAGCCC
>PISX010008047.1:0-41343 GCA_004024625.1 Mellivora capensis | reverse complement strand
GTCTCTGACAAATAAATAAATAAAATCTTTAAAAAAAAAAAAAGAATAGAAAACCTGAACATAACATAATGCTCTTTAAAAAAACTGAATCTGGAATCCGAGATCTCCCCGCAGAAAAGGCCCCAGGCTCAGATGGTTTTTCAGATGAGTTTTGGTCAGCTTGGACCGCTGTAACAAAATACCACAGGTTGGGGGCTTAACCAAGAGACATTCAGTTCTCACAGTTCTAGAGGCTGGAAGTACAAGATGAGGACGTCAGCATGGTCAGGGTCTTGTGAGGGTCCACTCCCTGGCTTGCATGTGGGGGAGAGGAGTGGTTACAGCACAGGAGGGCAAGCACACATTAGCTCCCGGTCTCTTCTTCAAAGGGCACTATTCCCATCCTAATGTTACTATGCTTAACTGCCCAGAGAGACTTGACCCCACAGCCTTGTCACGGCCTACTTCTCAAAACCGCTAAGATTTCTCTGGACTGTAACACTGATGAACATGATTAACTGTGTTTCTGTACAAATAAACAATACCTGGGAAAGTCACTTTGTGTCTGCTTTAATTTCAGGACAGGATACCATGGCTCTGCAACTTACATGACATTTTACTAAGGTAAGAGAGCATCAGGCCTTCACCTAAGCCAATGAGTAAAGAAAATTCATCAGACAGTAGAGGCAAGGGGCGCCTGGGTTGCTCAGGGGGTTAAGCCTCTGCCTTCGGCTTAGGTCATGATCCCAGGGTCTTGGGATCGAGCCCCGCGTCGGGCTCTCTGCTAAGCAGGGAACCTGCTTCCCCTTCTCTCTCTGCCTGCCTCTCTGCCTACCTGTGAGCTCTCTCTCTCTGTGTGTCAAGTAAATAAATAAAATCTTAAAAAAAGAAAGTAGAGGCAAAAATACATTCTTAAAATCACAACTGGCTGATGGTAAAGGATTGCAGAAATGGAGTGCACTTCTGTCAAGTAACCAACAATGATTTAAATCAGCCAGAACCCATGTGTAATTTAGTTGGGTTCTGGAAATGAACCTCCTAGACAGCTCTGCAATTATCATCTGGGAATCTTGGTCAGCCATTTGGCTTCCATAAGTCTGTTTCTTCATCTGAAAATGGGGGTGTAGTTCCTATTCAGAATATTGTGAGAATTAGTGAGATGGGGTATGGGAGGCACTCAGAACGGTATTGAAAACATCGTAAGTGCTGGAAAGGTGGTAACTGATGACACCACTGACTGTTCTAGTCACGTCTTTGTCTCCACCTCTTACCCCAGCTCCAAGCTGTGGCAACCAGGGAAGACCTGGGGTCATTTGTAAGTGAACAGATAATCGGTCACCAGAGTTGGGAGTCCCAAATTGTCCTGCTCTGTATCATGCTTCTGAGCAAATGAGGTCCCTTCCACCCATCTGAAGAGCTAATCCCTGGGAATCCTGGTTGGGATGTGGAGGAAGATAGAGAAAAGGCAGGGGATGGCTTGTAAATCTTGTTTCTAAAATGAAGGTGACATTTCTTATTTTATAAATCTAAAACCATTTGCACCATATGCAATTACAATGTACTTAAGATATAAAATTCAGTTTACTTTTTCACACTGCACTGACATAGCTGGCAACCTTGTCTTTGCATAGGCTTTGAGTTTAGGGTTTCAAGGTTTGAGAACTCCTACCCAATGGGTCTTAACATAAATAGACTAGATCAAATATACTGACCTGTGATGGAAGCATTAGTTAAGATCCTCCGGAGAGCAGCGATCAGACATTCAGACCCAGAATAAACGAGCTCTCATCCATGGCTTCTGGGAAGAGCCCGACGGCCCAGGTACGTAAGTTCGCTGCTGCTGACGCACTCCGTCCACTGGATCTCAAGTGTACATTGTCCGTAGCCTGCAGAATTCTCCATTCTAAAGCAAACATTCTACCAAGTACCCAAGCCAGGGTTATACCCTTCCCCTCTTTACTTGAGTCCCTTCCCAGCCAGAAGATGGCTGCCTCTCCTGACCATGGACAGGGGCACACAGCAGCTGGGTGGGAGTGGGGGCTCACTTACTTGGGCAGTCTCAGAGCACACTGGTTTCCCTTTGTGGTGCCTGGTCGCACTGCCTCTATTTCTGGCTTAGGTTTTTTCTTAGCATACCCCTGGACGCTTCTTATATCTTGTTCCCCTTGACCATACAGAGTCTGATACTCCCCTTTTAACCTGCTTTCTCCAGCTCTGCACTGGTAACTTCACGAGACTCCTAGCATATTGCAGAGTAGGAATGGGGAGAAGTCAGTTGTGAGATTCAAATCACTGAACACCTGTGGAAAACCTGAGCCAAGGTGTGTGGGGCCCAGGGACCCACGAGCAGCCACCCGTGTCCACGTGCAGTGGCCACATCTACATTCGCAGGAGCAGAGCTGACACCTACTCAGAACTTCCTGTGTACTGGGTATGTTGCTCAACTCTTCCTCACGAGTCTCCGGACAGGCGCTCTAAGGGGCCCCATTTAGGAGATGATGAACTGATGCTCAGGGAGGTAAATACCTTGCCCAAGACGGCTCAGTTCACTGGTGGAAGGAAGATCTTTACCTTAAAGCCAGGACTGCCTGATACCTGACCACCATTTTGTAATGCCTTCCACTGGCAGAGAAGTAGGACTGATCTTCAACCTAGAGTCAACACCAGTTATTTCAAATGTCCGCATTCTTTAGTCCCACTCCCCCTGCCCTTTTTTTTTTAACAGAGATGTAGCCTCTGGACAGCATGTGGTTCTAGCCTGTTCTGCTCTGAAGAAAGCGTACAGAGACATCTTAATACGAGGAAAAGATGGTGCATCCCCGAAGTGTGATGAGACAGGGAAGGACAAAGACCCAGCTGAAGTGAAGCTCCTCGTGGTCCATCTGAGTGGGTCTTTTGAGGTCATCTCTGGGCGTTTACTCAAGAGAAAAGGACACTTTATGCCCCCTGAGTTATTGGAGTCCCAGTTCGATACTCTGGAGCCCCCATCGGCTCCAGAAAATTTCATCCAAATCAGTGTGGACAAAAATCTTTCAGAGATAATTGCTATAATCATGGAAACTCTAAAATGAAAATCGCTTTACATTGGGGGTCCAGAACAACCAGGCAGACATTTCTATCCCATCCCAAACTGTGTTCTACTGTTTTTGCCGGTATTCTAAATTCTTGGGTGAACAAGCCCTAGTGTACTGAACTCTACTTGTCTGGGTATATTTTTAGGCTCATTTGTGCTCTGGCACATGGGGAGGAGACAGGAGGGCACTTTGAAAGTAAAGCTTCAATAGAAATTCAAATTCCTGTGACCTAATCAGATGATCAGAGGGAATTCTGTAATCAGTGCTATAAATCACAACCTCATTTAGAACATCCTTGATCATGCCTATATCTGAACAAATAAATGAAATTTGGCTATCCTTGGCATCCCCTGGAAATTGGTCGCAGGAGTAGAAATGTGTATAACGTGTAAACGTGTGTAAAATTTACCACTCACCAGCAAGTCCTAAACCTCTCTCCTTGGATCATCTCAAGATAAATAACAAGTACATATAGTTATGGATATAAAAAATGGCAAAGGTGGAACTTCAGTGGATGTAGCCTGGGACTCACTGACCCAATTGTCCCCATTCATTTTACGGAGACCCCTGAGACCAGGCTGGGGTCAGCCACCAACCTCTCTGCTGCAAAAGCTGTCAGCAGTGGACTCTAGGATAAGGGAAGAACACCAGAGCTGCTCTGGCCCAGATGTGAAATGAACCTTCCCGCCGGGCAGCAGTGTGCCAGGGGCAGCTGGGCTGGGTGAGGCTGTGCGGGAGGTGGGAGGCCTGGGTTTCAGCCCTTCCCCCAGAGGCTCCAGAGAATTCCTTATCCTCCTATCCTAACCAAGGTCCTGGAATGCAGCTACTCTGCAGGGCCACTGATTCCCCTTGCCCAGAGAGTGAGTTTTTGAACCAATTACCCACTTTTTGCCCCACCAGGGCAGGCAGCCTGTCTTGGGAACTACAAAGAGAATATGTGTGGGGGGTGCCAGGGGAGTGAAAGGACCCTTGTGGGTAGACAGACCTTGCTTAAGGAAACATGAAACCTCAGATTTTCCTCTGTGCCAGGAGATTTGAGAGGTATCTCCTGTCTGGCTTCAGTCTACATCAGCCCTCACTACTCGGGGTCCAAGCCCTCAAGTTGACCAGTCCCACAGACTTGGGCTGGCCGATAGTCACCCCAGACACAGAGGAGGGACTCAGGCCACAGTACTCAAGTGAGTCCGGACTGAATACCATCATGGGCATTCTGCAGCGTCTGCGGACCTGTAATGGGACACAGAGCTACAGCTCTCAGGTGGCTTACGTCGGGGTGGAAGGACTGGGCATCTCACATCCTCTGGCATGGGCTAGTTCTCAGCAAAGGTCATTGCTCACAAAAAAGAACGGAGTTTCACTCCACTGGACTGTCCCGTAGGACCTGGTAGACAAGCCTGCTTATAATTATAAGAGCACAAGCTATTTTCTGCATAAATAAAAATGTCTTTGCAGTTGTAAGATACAATGAAATTTCCAAGAGTACCAAAAAGGAACAACTGTATTGTTTTTAAATTTTACCAGAGTTGTTTACCATTTCAGAGAATCATGGTGTGCTTTTCTGTCACTAATAATAACACCTCTACATCAACCTGCGCTTGTAAGTCTTCATTCACAGTGATCAGCCCATAGGCACAAGCACCCAGCTGCTCCATGGTGTTGGTCTAGGGCAACTATGTCTTGAGTGTTACATACTGAAACTCATTAGTTTATCACAAGTTACTTTCCCTTTTTCTCCTTTACAGAAAATGTATCCTATTTACTATTTGCTGGGGTAAATTTTATTAGCGGTCAGTTTAACTTCAGGTGGAAGCGGGACATCAGAAAATAGCTGCTAAAAATAGAAGCATCGAATCTCCTGGGGTTGGGAACCACTGACTGCTCAAATCTTCCCAAGATGGACCCAGGGAGGCCAGGGTGTGCGCCAGTACTGCCCTCTGGTGGCCCTGGGGAACACCGCAAGCGCAAACGGCTCTCCCAGCCCTCGAGAACACCATCATGCAGGCAGTAGGCCATGGGCTCTGTGCCTGGGTCCTGTGGCAGTGGAACGCAGCTCCCCACCCAGCCCTAACCTTACCTTTGCTCAGCCTCTATAACCTGCGAAGAAGTGGAGAGTGAGACCTGTTTGCTGTGGCTCAAAATAGATGCCAATGATTTTCTCCACCCTGCATATACCACTTAACCACCCACTCTGGCAGAAATTCTCCATCTTGCCCCCCAGTCCAGTCCCCACCACAGGAGGAAGTTCAAGTTCAACACTTTTCTTTCCTGTATAACACCACCCGCCTCATAAAGTTGTGGCAACTGAGAGAGTACACGCATGGTGAGACCACAACCGATACAACAAATGCAAGCTCTTGTTAAAATTGTCACCCTTGGGACGCGCCTGAGTGGCTCAGTGGGTTAAGCCTCTGCCTTCGGCTCAGGTCATGATCTCAGGGTCCTGAGATCGAGCCCCACATCGGGCTCTCTGCTCAGCAGGGAGCCTGCTTCCCCTCTCTCACTGCCTGCCTCTCTGCCTTCTTGTGATCTCCCTCTCTCTGTCAAATAAATATCCTTAAGAAAAAAAAATTGTCACCCTTGGGTGTCTGAGGCGATGTGGTCACAGGACCAACTCCCACTCCTCTGCCTTCCCGACTGTGGAGGAAATTATTAACCCCGGCCAAGTATGTGAATCTTAAGTCTTTGGGCTCTAGCAAGTCTTCCTTCTTAACTACTGCCAGTGTGCTTCCATGCCTGCCCAGCCTGGGGGCCTGACCTAACTCAGACATCTGCTGTCCACCAGCTCTGGAATCAGAAGGTGGAAGAGGCTAAGCTCCAGGCACAACATGCCACACGTTCATGGGGTAACCATGGGCAGGGCACCACTACGGGATGTCCCCACCAGATGTTCCAAAGGTCCAGAACTGTCAGGCCAGGCCTCTCTAGAGACTGCTCTGATGAACAAACTATCTTTCAGTGGACGGGAGTTCAAGAAGGGAGAAATTAAAACAGGCTGGCCCTAATCAAAGATACCATCAACCAGATTTTAATTGCTGAAACTACAAGTTTATTCTCCCATCTGAAGAGCAAATCTCTATGTTCAAAAATTATTGAAATTGAAGTATTAACTCTTATTATGGGCACTACGAATGCCAGCAATTACCAAGGAGTAGACAACTAGATATCTAGCCTACAAGTTGTGTTGGGCCTCAATGTAGGGAGGTGTTTTTCAACCCTTACAGAATCTCTGTGTAAAATACAGCTGTTGCTGATGTCCAGACAATCTTCAATCCCTCCAGTGGAGTTTCCCCCAGTGGCCTTAGATCCTACAGAAACTGAATTTCACTTTCTGGGTTAAAGATGTAAAGTCATGGGCCATCACTTGGGAGGACCCAAGACCTATTACTGAATATATCTAACACATAGCTCAACTAAGGATCCAGTGAGGGGGAAATGTCCCCAAACCATGACAGTCAGTGGTAGGACCTGCACATTTGAATGCCCAGAGGGCCTAAGCAAAAACAATAATGGTAGGATACAGCAGACATTGGGGGAATGGCGAGGACTATGGCACAATAGAAAATGTATGCATTATCTAAAAAGGGCAGCCACTACTCATCCCCCAGTGATGCAGAAACACACCTGCATCAATACAGCTGGGGTTTATTGCTTGTTGCATAACAGAACAGACTTCCAGAATCATGGAGGGGGGAGGGGATTTCAGTAAGACGTCACAAAAGGACTTATGTTTTGGACACACTAGGTGAGTTGAGGGGGGATTCAAGGAAGCTGTGGAGGAAGTAGGGAATGACTGGGTATCTTCGTAAGGTGAGAGAAATGAACTGAGGCTAAAAGCTATCATTCATCAAGAAGTGTTCAGAAGAGGGAGGTATGTGGTCATTTTTGTGGAATGGACATTTGTGTTTTTCTGTGTCCAGGCACAATTACAAAATTGATCTTTTGACTTTGGTAGCCATGTAGATATTCTGCAAAATTATTCAGCAGGACAAAGAGACCTTGCTTCTAGTAGTAGGCCAGCTCCTGGCCTACTTGACAGGCACTGCTTTTCTTCCCTCTAATTGGCAGAAATCACTGTCAACAGGGTCTTTCAAGCATAGATTTGAAGTAGTTGAGGACACATTTAAGTCACTAGCAGAGCTCAGAGAGTTTAACTTGAATTTCCATTCTCAAGTGAGAATTTGGTAGGCTTTCTTCCATCCTAAGTGAAGGGTCAGGTTGCAGTAGTTGGTACACTCTGAGGTCAGAGGGTTGAGTAACAGCTAGTGGATTAACCTCTGGGAATCTGTACCACTTCCTTCTGTAGTTGGGGCTCCTGTGGCTAACCTTTGAAAAGACTGCTGAACTGGTTTCCAAGTAGACGTACGATTTTACATTCCCACCAGCAATCTACCCAACACTTGTCACTTCTCTGTGACCACAGCCACCCTAGCAAGTGTGAAGTGATATCTCACTAAGGTTTCCATGTGCATTTCCCTAATGATGTTCAACATCTTTTCAGGTGCTTATTTGGCCATTTGCTTATCATCTTTGGAGAAATGTCTATTCAAATCCTTTGTTGCCTTTTTAAATTGATTTTTTCCCCCTCTTTTTAGTGTTACGTTGTAAGAGTTCTTTACATATCCTGGATACTAGATTCTTAACAGACACATCATCTGCCAATTCTGTAGGGTTTGTTTACTTGATCAACTTTAGCACAGAAGTTAAAGTTTGCTGAAGTCCAACTTATTTTTCATTGGTTGCCTTTTTGGCAACTCGGAAAAACTACCGCCCAGTCCAAAGTTATGAAGATTTACACCTTATGAAGACTTACACCTTGTTTATAGTTTATAGTTTTAACTCCTACATTTAGGTCTTGGATCTATTCTGAGTTACTTTTTGAGTAAGAATATGCAAGATCCCAGGTTATGCATATGCACGGCCTTAAATGACCAATACATTTCCATTTCCCTTTAAATCAGTGGTTCTAACCTTGGCAGCACATTATAGTCACTCGAGATTTACAAAATCATGCCTGACTTTACTCATGTAGAACAATTTCACTTAGTCTGTGGTGGGTTTAGTTTTTAATCTCTTCAGTTGATTCTGATGTGAAGCCAGGGTTGAGAACTATCACCTCTTCATGGATTCTGCATGGATTTCACCCACATGCCTTTGCCGGGCTGGTTTGCAGGTACTGGATTCTAACAAATCCACAGAAAGACTGGGGTCGGTGTTCATGGTGAGTACAGTACATGAGATTGTAAGCTTCGTGTCTGGATACAAATCACACTTTGATCACTAGAAGATGGAGGTCACACTGACTGGTAGTGTATGTAGGCAGAGTGGAGACAAGTATAAGAAGAAATAAAGAACTTCTAAGACTGTTCTGGGAAAACCATAGATCTCAGGTTGGCCAGAAGCATGGTCTACAACTAGCTATACTTCAACCTCTACTTACCATGCTCTCTTTGAGCCATTATTTGTCCTTGTTCTTTTTTCTTGAAAGAGAGGGGTGGAAATGGGTTGAACTCTTGTCTTTCCTTTGCAAATGTAGAACCGTAGAACCAATTCAAACAGGTCAATGACCTGTATGTAACAGCTAAACTGATAAAATTCTTGGAAGAAGAACAGAGAAGAAAAATCCTCATGCCCTTGGATTTGGCAATGGATTCTTAAATATACCACCAAAAGCAAGAACAACAAAAGACAAAACAGATAAATTGGACTTCATCAAAAATTAAACACTTTTGTGCAAAAGGCATTATCAAGAAAGTGAAAAGACAACCTACAGGAAGGGGAAAATATTCGCAAACCACGGGTCTGAGATTAAGCCCCTCCAGCTCCGCACTCAGCAGGGAGTTTGCTTGAGATTCTCTCTCTCCCTCTACCCCTCACCGCCCCCCCACACTTTCTCTCAATTAAAAAACTCCCTCTCTCCCCCTCTGCCCCTCCCCCTGCTTGCTCTCTCTCTCAAATAATAAATACAGACAGACAAAGGACTTAAACATTTCTCCAAAGACAACACACAAATGGCCAATTTAAAAAGCACAAGAAAGGGGCACCTGGATGGCTCAGTCAGTTAAGTGTCTACCTTCGACTCGGGTCATGATCCCAGGGTCCTAGGATGGAGAGCACCGGGCATTCCCCCTGAAGTATGGAAGTCAAAACCACAATGAGTTACCATTTCACACCAGTAGAATGGTTGTAACTTAAAAACAAACAAAAGAACTCGTGTTGGCAAGGACAGAAAGAAAACTGGAGCACTGCTTGTGGGAATGAAAGATGGTGCAGCTGCTGTGGAAAACAAGCAGTTCCTCAAAAAGTTAAAAATTAAAACTACTGGGGCGCCGGGTGGCTCAGTGGGTTAAAGCCTCTGCCTTCGGCTCAGGTCATGATCCCAGGGTCCTGGGATTGAGCCCCACATTGGGTTCTCTGCTCCTCAGGGAGCTTGCTTCCTCCTCTCTCTCTGCCTACTTGTGATCTCTTTCTGTCAAATAAATAAATAAAATCTTACAAAAAAAAAAAATTAAAACTACTATATACAACCCAGCAACTGCAATCTAGGTATGTATGTGAAAGAACTGAGACGCAAACAGACATGCCAATGTTAGAAGTATTATTTGCCAACATCCAAATGGGGAAAGTGTCCATCAACAGATGCATTAAATGTGGTCTCTCCATCCAATGGAGCATTATCCAGCCATGACGGAATCAAGTACTGATATATGCCACAACCTGAATAAACCTGAAACACATACTAAGTGAAAAAAGCCAGACACAGGGCATCTGGGTGGCTCAGTGGGTTAAGCCTCTGCCCTCAGGTCAGGTCATGATCTCAGGGTCCTGGGACTGAGCCCCACATCAGGCTCTCTGCTCAGCAGGGAGCCTGCTTCCCTCCTCCACCCCCACTGCCTGCCTCTCTGCCTACTTGTGATCTCTGTCACCACATATAATTCCATTTAAATGAAATATCCAGAATAGGCAAATCCATGCAGAAAGCAGACTAGTAGTTTCCAGGGTTATGGGGGAAATGGGAAGTGACTGCTTAATGGCTAAAAGGTTTCGTTTTGGGGTGATGAAGTTCTAGATGACTGTGATGGTTGCACAACACTGAATGTACTTAACACCAGAGAACTATACACTTTAAAATGGTTAAAGTATTTTATTACATTACCACAATTTTTAGCAAAAAAACAAAAAGAAAAACAAAACCACAGGCCCTTTCCACAAAGCAGAGCGTATCTCACTAACCTTATTACCATATGCTAGGACATCAGACTAGAAAAGAGACTCAGGCAAGTGTACACAGTTCCTTCTACAGTATTCTACAAGTACGTACATTACTACTTCTTCCTAGGGAAGAATAAACATTGGAGAAGAAAAATCTGCTCCTCTAACACTGTTCCCCTCCTGAGATCATAAGTGTATGGTAGATAAAGAGTTACAAATCCTCTGACGTTCGACACATCAAGAAGTGGGGCCTATGACCTTTAAATCTGACCAAGCTAAGAATGACCATTAAAATATGGGAGAAATGACACTGGACCAATGCGGGGCTCAGACGTTTAAAAACTGAAGAGTGTTCATATTTCCTGAAATACTTGATCTTGAAACCTACCAACCACGTTGTAAACAAGCACCAACAGCCCTGTGGAAAGGCCCGTGTGGACAGCAACTGACTCCAACCACACTCCCAGATGAAAGCATATAGCAATTCAAGAGCCATGTGTTCTCTTAAAAGTAAATACTCCAGACCCAGGCAAGTCCTCCAGCAGTATTCACCAAGCCCTGCCAATACCTTGGGATAGTTTGTAACTAAGTATTGGGTAACACAGCACAGTGGAAATTCCCTTCCCTCTCTTGGAGCAGATAATATGTCTACACAGCTTTTTAAAAAAAAATCTTTAAAATCTAGCTTGAATACACAGCAAGTACTTTAGATCTAGTCTTTTGAGGAAAACTATACTGGGAGCTCTAGTATGTGCCTGGCTGTTTCAGGCACAGAGCGGGCCAAGCAAGACACACTGGTGCTGTGGTCTGGCCAGGTTACGTTATAATCGCGGAGCCTGAAACACAACAAATGTTAACACAGCTTTCAACTGGAATTGCAGTCTGAACATGTGCTTCATCGGTGTCCAGCTCTGGAAGAAATCTCAACCTCATCCTCTTCAATCTCACCAAAGCAAAGATGAATGTGTGTGTGTGTGCGTGTGTGTGTGGGGGGGTGCTTCTGCTCCACTTCTGAACAGGCTGCCCATAAAAAATATTTCAGATGGGCTGGGACGGTAATACTCCTGCAGCACAGAAAGGCAGCTCTAAGGAAAAGGGCTGGAGAGAGTAAGAACCTTTTCCCTCACACTTCAGCCTACGTGATGAAGGGGTGTGTGCTCGCTTATTTAATTTACAAAACCCATTCTGGGAATCAAAAGCTAGTAACTCTTTTCTCTTTTTACTTTTTGGTAGAAAACAATTATCCCATATTCTTCCTAAATCAAGCCCTGCCCTGCCCCTGCGACCTCTCATATTAGAAGACAAATGCTGCAGCACTTCCCACCTAAAAAGAATACAAAAGGTAAACTTCCTCTACACCACCACTCACTGTCCTTACCAGTTATTGCCCCTTTCTCGGATTCTCTTTGCTTCGAAACTGTGTCTCCTGCCATCTCTGCAGTCTACTCTCGCCAGAATTTTACCCTCATCACTCTACCCCTATCACAGTCATGAGCGTGGCAGCTCCCGTTACGGATCCAGAGATTAATATTCCAACCATGATAGGTATATAAAGTAAGAGCACTTAACAGTTCATTTACCATCTTTCTCCTCGTGAAAAAGTGCCTTGCTTGCTCCCGGGACCTTCAGTCTACCTCGCTGGTCTCCTCTCCTCCCCCTGAATGGGAAGTAAGAGCAAACCAGGTCTCAATCCTCACAAAACATGTTTATCAACACTCTACAATTCATCTGGTCAAGATTCATCCACTGTAGTGCTGTTAACATTTTGGACCAGATAAGTCTTTGCTGTGGGAGCTGCACTGTGCATCTCAGAATGTTTAGCAACATCCTTGATCTCTACTCACTAGATGCCTGCAGCAGCCCCAATCATGTCAAGAATGTGTCTCCAGGGGCGCGTGGTTGGCTTGGATGGTTGGACGTCTACCTTCAGCTCAGGTCCTGGGATGCAGCTCGCATCCCAGGCAGCTCTCAGCTCGGCAGGTAGTCTGCTTCTCCCTCTCCCTCAGCTTCTCCCCCTGCTTGTACTCTTTTCTCTATCAAATGAATAAATAATATCTTAAAAAAGAATTTGTCTCTGGACATTGCCAACAGCCCCTGGGGGCAAAACTGCTGCTGGGTGAGCACCACTGGCCTAGTTCTCTGGTTTTCCACAAGCAGATATATAGGCTGGCAGCTGGATATACACTCTATGCACTGGCTCTACCTTGCACTGCTCTCCAACTGCCTTCTCGTTATGTCCACTTATTTATTCTATCAGGTATATCCCATGTAATATGCCAAAACTAAAATTCTGATTTATACTCTGTCCCATGTATGTCTGTACCTTGTCACCCTGCTTGATACACCTCTCTTGCTCTTAACCTCACAGTTTTATCCATCAGTAGATCCTACTGGCTCTGCTCTCAAAATATACCCAAATATTACTACTTAATACCTCCACTGCTACCCAGCCCAAGCCCATATGACCCCTCACTGAAATTATGCCCTCCTAACAGTTTCCCTGCTTCCACCCCGGTTCCCCTAGTCCAGTGGTTCTCACTTAGGAACTTGTTACAAATGCAGATTGTCCTCTAAATCTAGTAAATTAGAAACTCTGGGGGTAGGACACAAAAACTGAGGTAACTGAAGTTCTCCACTCCCCTGTCCCCATTTCTCCCATCATATTCCCTAACTAAAACTTTCTCCCTAGCTCACCTTGCTCAGTCACACTGAACTCCTTGTATTCTATAAGCAATCAGAGTGCTCCCACTACTGGGCCTTTTCAATAGTTGTCTCTCTTCCTGAAAAGTTACTCACCCTCACAGATAATCTCCAAGTCTCTATTTAAATGTCCCCATGTCAACAAATCCTTCTTGGACTAGCCTACATAAAATAAAAACACCTTCTTCCTGAACTAGCCTCCTTACTCTGCTTAATTTTTCACCAAAGCTCTCTGTAACTACCCACCCAGGCTATGGGTCTGCTTTGTTTATTACTGTCTCCCTACATTCTCCTATGTAAACCCCATATGGACATGTTTTATTAACTGTTATACTTTGAACTAGAAAAGATCCTTAAACCTAACATGTTCATTAAGCCTTTCTGAGGCAATGGCTGCCTGTGGTCCATTAGAGGAATGATACAAAGAAGTCAAGGAAGAATATTTAATGTTACTTAAATAACTACCAAGAAAATTTCAGGTCAGGGAAAAAACAAAACACCAACCCCCAAATATTATAACAAACACACCCCAAACCCAGAGCCGCAGGGCGACTGCCAGGGACAGATGCAGCAGCTGACAGTAAAGGCTAAGGGATTTCAGAATAAATTAATTACAGGTTCGCAAAGTTTAGGAAGACTTTAGATCTGAGCCCAGAAGGCACAATCAGCCTTCTAGAACCAAGGACGACAGATGAAATTACAGGGACAAGAGGCCTGTGTGCACTACCAGAGAAGTGGAGGCTTGCTGAGGGCAGTCTGCCCAAGATGTGTTCATACAGCACCACCCTGAGGAGCAGTTCGGTAAAAAGGATGGTGGAACACAGGGGAAGGCGGGATTAGACAACTCTAAATAGGTTTCTTTAATGCAGGGCTTCTTGGTTAACATGTTAACCAATCTCTAAAAGAGAAAGTAGAATATATAGTATTTCCCTGCCTTAACCACATAATCTTTTGTTTTTCATAGGCACACAGACATGGAGCCAAGCTTAACACCTCCTACTGTTAGTGACATTTTTACCCACCTCATTTTGTTGTAATTTGCCTACTAAATTAACACAGAAATAATGTGTCCCCAAACAAAAGACTCCTTTCATTAGTATATCTAAACCAAGTCTGCAACTCCAAATCTGAACACGCCCAGAGGCCAGCTGTCATTTCATAAGGTTGTGCTCAATATTCACTACACATTGCTTAGTTATCACAGATCTTCCACTTGGGAAATAAAATCCTGCAATTTTATTTCCTCCATTCTTGATTCAATTTGTAATAGATAAGCAATATGAGAACAATTTAAGCCTATAATATTTTAAGTGTCTTTCTAATGCTTTTGAGAATTTTAAGTATTTTGAACTCCTAAGAATATATTTAGATCTAAGATAAACATACTAGAACCAAACAAAAACAACAACAACAACAAAATAGTACCACTACAGCAGCTGGAAGGTACCCAAGAGACCACTCAATCCTGTGCGCTGAAAGGTCTCGCCAGCCATGTTACGAGAAATCTGATGTCTTTACTCAAAGTCAAATAACAAGTTAGGTACCAAAACAGCAAACAGAGTTCAGGTCAGCTGACATCCCAGTTGGTTATCTTTAATACACAATACAGTGTATATACAGATCTTAATTGGGGAAACGTAAAAACTGATAAAGAATTATCTGAAGTGTGATAAAATCTGGGGTAAATCAACTCCAGTGGTCTTCAAAGGACATGAAAAGAGAAAGTAAACTGAAGACATCCTTTTCTTTCTACAAAAAAGGCAAGACAAACCAAGTGTAAAAGCTAGAGATTTATTGTTATTTTGTGATTAATAAGTTGTCAAATTGGTTATGACACTATCCCACACTGTATACCACCATTTGCCAGTACAAAAGTTTTTGAACCAGACTGAGGCACAAGGCAGAGAGAGCAAAGACACATGAATATCATCCTTAACAACCTCCACTAGTCATGCCTCCACCTTGACCATCACTCATGTTTTCCTGCTGGGGAAAGTGTCAGAACAGTGCATGGGCTGGTGGGCAACCTGGCCTCTTGACCTTTTTTAATAGCAAGCAACTTACAGAAGTAATGGAATTCAACTTGTATTTCCCTTGATTTTATTGGTCTGAACTCATTTTAGGTTACTTTAACATTTTAATTTCCTGTAACTGTACATGAGAGAATATAACGACCTAAGAGAATACTGAACCAGAGTCAGCCTAGTATATCACTGACCCCAAAGTTGTGTTTTAATTGGTCCTAAAGGAATGTACCACACCCCAACAGTTTGAGAGTTAAGCAAACAGAACTTCTTTGGGGGAGGGAAGAAAAAGGCTGCAGAACAGCCAAATGTACTCAACATTGTTAAAACGGCTCTTTTTCACCCCTGAATGATACCTCTTTACTACACTATATGCACAGAAATCCTAACAGAATCTTGGTTGCCAGAATTATTTAGGCTGGCCCAATCCAGGAGAGATCCCCACCCCCCACCCCCAGTTCCCCTTCTCTGAGGCTCTGAAAAGCACAATATTTAACTATTTCTTAATAGAACTACCAAACACTTCAGAAACAAGTGGCTCACAAATCATTTTAAATTCATGTATTGCCTGTGCATGAGAAAACTGATAAACCCAAAAGATAGTTCTATTTTTATATGGCAATTAAAAATAACTGAAACATCAAAACACTTTCAGTGAAAGCAACATTTCAATTACAAATTGTAATGCCTGTTGAACTACCTACGGGAGAAGCTGAAAAGTCCTAGGCAAATGCACTTCTGGGTTATACTACAGTGCTCCTTCAGTCTGCACACGGATGAAGGTAATTTACAGTCAATCTGTGAATGTTGAGACAGTGTTACATTATGTTGTCTGTACAATTAAATGTCCTTAGAGAGATAACCAGAATCAGCTTTTCTATTCTATTTTCAACAAACCTGACTACCGGCACTTTTGCTGAGAGATGTTTGTCAAAGATGCTGTAAGATTCTACACAATCAGGAAATACTCAGCTTTAAAATATTTCCTTATCTTCACTTTTTTGGTTACAGGTGCTTTGCTCAGATAATCTATTGCAGTTTGTTTCTAGAAATGCAATCCCAACTGTGCATACTACATTGTATACAAATAAAGCAAAAACTGTCAGTAGTATAAATCTTACAGCGTTTTGTCTGCAAAAATACATGCCAAAGTCACAATAAGCAGTATTGTACCACAAATTATAGAGCGCAAATGATTTGCTTCTTTTTAATGCTTTTATTCTACATAAATTACTACCATAGGCTAATGTTTAAAAAGCAAATAAATTGGACAGATGCAGGACAAAAATCTGTTCACCCAACTATAAAAGGTGATGTTTTTTTAAAAATTACAATAAATGCAGAAGTGTTTGATGCATGCAGTAGCCTTAAATGAAAAAGCATTGATTCCCACTGTTTAAAAAAAAAAAAAAAAGAAACACAGAGAAACCCACACATCTTACTGCACTCCACCTTAAAATGCATCATATTGGGTTTGTTTATAACAGCACAGAATCCCAAGAGTCAAAATGAAATAAAGCGGGTATTTTAAAGATTTTAAGAGCCGTTATCAAAAATAAATTACATTTTTTCAAGGTACATAAATGCTGCTATGATGGCTGCGAGCCCAGTAGCCTTTCAATAGCAGCATTGATATCGCCTCCTGTCGCTATGAGCGCCTGCAAGTTTGCTTCACGGTTCAAAAATCCCATTGCACTGAGCTGTTCCAGTTGTTGCTGAAATCTGACTTCTGGATTCTGTAGCTGTAAGAAAAAAAAAAAAACCACTAACCAAAACTCTAAGGAAAATCCGTCTGTGTCACACCTAGATAACCTCTAAAAGGTTTTAAATGCTCTTTTACAAATCTGCTGGTCTACTAAGCTATAAAAACACTGGCCTCTAAACACAGTCAACATATTTAAAAGCCTATTAGCACTTAATTTTGTTATTTTAAATAGTCTAATTTATGCTTAGTCCTGTCACACAGAACACAAAACTCTGCTTTAAAAAAAAAATCTCTTTTGGGGTGATCACTGGGTGGCTCAGTCAGTTCAGCATCTGACTCTTGATTTCTGCTCAGATCACGACCTCAGGGTCACGAGATCAAGTCCAGCGTCACACTGGGGAGTCTGCTTGAGATTCTTTTTCCCCATCCACCTTTGCCCCTCCCCATCGCTTACACAAGCACTCTTTCTCTCAAAAATAAAGAAAGAAAATCTTTGGGAAAATCACATAATAAACCCCATCCGTTACATCAGATATATTTAAGAAGCTGGTGAAAATGCAGGAAACCTAAAAGTATATATGCAAATAGTTCAGAACTAATGATTTATTTTGTAGTTATTGACCAATTGGGTAAATATAAAAGCAGAGTTCTCATGTACAAAATTCTAATGTGCAATTTCTGCACTGGCCAGTCATGTCTTCAGGAGAGTGCCAGGCCCACAGAATATACTCCTGACCATTCAGCCACCTCAAATCTTTCTTCAGAAATGAAGATAAGACAAAAATACATAAATGATCAATCAATCCTGGCCAATCTGATAATAAGGAGGCCTATAGATTGCTCAAATTATGTAACAATTCTGTCCAATTCCTAAAATCTTTTTTTCTTATTAATTCCATGAATATTATATTGATTCAGAAGCTGTATTAGTATTGGGACTACAAATACTTGTACAGGATAAAACCCTGCCCTGTTTATTATATTTAATAAGGTTTAAAATAGGGGGCACCTGGGTGGCTCAGTTGGTTAAAGCCTCTGCCTTCGGCTCAGGTCATGATCCCAGAGTCCTGGGATCGAGCCCCACATCAGGCTCTCTGCTCCACAAGCAGCCTGTTTCCTCCTCTCTCTCTGCCTGCCTCTCTGCCTACCTGTGATCTCTGTCTGTCAAATAAATAAATAAAATCTTTAAAATCAGAAAGCATGCTCTGTTTTTTGCAATGCAGAATTACAGGGGCAATCTACCTTAACAGGTTTGACGGGCTATCATCCTCATACAATGGCAGATTCTTAGTAAAGCTAATAAATGTTTCCAGATGTAAGAACATTATTAGAAGTCCACATTTTTGTGAGGCTTATATATGTAACACAAGCTACCACAGGAAGTAGTAGTGGGCAGGGAGAGAGAGGATTTTTTCTTTAAGCCAAAACACAAGGTCTAGGGGCGCCTGGGTGCCTCAGTTGTTAGGCGACTGCCTTCAGCTCAGGTCATAATCCTGGGGTCCCGGGATCGAGTCCCACATCAGGCTCCCTGCTTGGCAGGGAGTCTGCTTCTCCCTTTGACCCTCCCCCTTCTCATGCTCTCTCTTTCTCTCTTATTCTCTCTCTGTGTCTCAAGTAAATAAATAAAATCTTTAAAAAGTAAATGAGTAAACAAATAAAATACAAGGATTAGAGAGAACTGTAGTTATAGCTGTTCAGGAGGTATTTGGGATAATCAAGTTTCTATTCCTCCTTGACAAACTTTTATAAAATACAACGCATTTCAAATAATTTCCAAAGACGGACTCTAAAGAAAAACACATTTTAAAAGGCAACTTCCAAAAGGCAAAGTTGTAACATTTCTTCCCTTACAACTGTTTCCTTCAGTGTCTAATAGTACACTGAAGTCTGTAATTTTTGTAATGCCTTTTGTGTAAGATTGTGCTTTTCATTATACTCTAAACCCTGAAGGACTGCCTCTTTCTTTCCTTCTTTCTTTTTTTGGTTGTTTGTGGAAATTTCTAAATTTCCAACAAGAAATACAAAATGTGAGCAGAAAAGAGTCTTCACCTGAGGATTTACTCCAGCAAGAGCCTGCAGCATTTGTTGGATAAACTGTTGGTGTCCCGGCTCAGTGGTTCCCGTCGTCGTGGGGCTTGGGGTTTCACTAGGTGCAGAGTTAGAACCGTTGCTTCCTGAAGAGCCTCCAGTGCTTCCTAATGCCCCTAGGCCAGGGGTAAACCTAAGGAAGCACGAATTGGTTAATAAACCTAAGCTCCCGCAACAGGAGGCCAGACCAGCCCCTGATGATAAATCATTTAACATATTAACATAGCATTCGCTGTTATCTTCTTAAAATGAACATTTTTAATTTTGAAAACTCAGTTTTGAAAACAATCTCAACAAAAATATGCAGAATGACATTTAAAAGAGAAGGTGCATTTTTCATAGTCATCCCCAAAGCCTACCCTGGAATAAGGCCGGGAGCTTCCGTTGCTAATGTCTGTAAACCCTGCTGAATCTGTAACAAGGCCTGCATCGCTCTAGGATTCGACATTGCCGATAATGTATCAGGATTCTGCATCTAAGGAAGAAAGAGAGCAGGTGGTTAACAAGGGAATTAAAATCAGTGAAAGTACAAATTAAATGTTTCTTTGCTATGTTTCTGGAGAAAACTTAAAACCTTACTCCCAGACACTGGTAATCCAGAATTATTCCCCAGATAAACATAAGCACTTCCTCCTTGACAGCAAACCTAGTGTGCAAATCATTAACTGACCTCCTCCCAAGTCCATCATGAAAGCCATTTTTCATAGTGAAAGACAATCAGGTGCTACTGTGAAAGCCACAAGTGCTCCCATTCTCCAAAAGAAGACAGAAGTGTTATTTCTAAGAGACAACCTTCAACTGCACAATTTATGTAACATGGTTACACACGGTAAAAGCCACATATTCCTCCCGACCAAACGTTATCTGTTGCCGATTAAACAATTTTACCAGTAAGGTACACTCTAAAACAATAATTCCAAATTTGAAGTTAATATATGTATCCTGAGTTCAGCCTCACTACTTCCAAATATACACCACGTGACTGACCAAAAAAGATCGGCTAACATTAACATGATTATAATATGTCAAGGACAATAACTAACCTTGGATAATGGTTTACAAGCCCAAGAATCATTTGTATAATATTTAAAAGCCCTAGAACTACCAGTTTCAAAACACCAAGACTGACTTTTGTCTTTTTAAATAATAAAATACTATTCCAATCTCAAGTTGTTGTTGTTGTTTTATAATAAAACCTTCTGTGTAGGACAACACTGACAATTTTAATCGTGCAAATTCCGAGTCTGAGGAAATGAGATCTACCCCTCAAAAGAGAGACATTCCATTAATTTGTAGGAATTAAAGCATTACAACAAAACCAAACCTGTAAAGCAGAACAGGGTAGCTCCTTCCTATTACTCGAGATTAGTTAAACCATAAAGCATAACATGACACAATGAAGCACTTCAAAGTTAGTTAAGTGAAAGGAAATGGTTTATGGTATTAACGAAGCATTCAAAATCCTAAATCCTCAAAAGCAAAAACAAAATGGTCCTTTCCTCAGAATGTATGTTTAAGAAATATAAGCAAAAGGTCAGCAGTGAAATGGGGCTTAGTTAAGATCAAGCTGAATTCTCTGCAAATTGACAGCATTATCAAACTAACTTCTATGGTTTGCTATCAGCCAGAGAAGAGCAAGGAAAATGTTTATTATCAAACTTTTTCAAGCAAATCATTACCGAAGATAGCTAGCATCTTTTCTTACTCACTTGTTGAAGGAAAGTTGGGAGCTGTTGTCTCATTTGTTCTTGAAGCTGAGGATTTCCAGCAAATAGGGGATTATTCAGCATCATCTATGGGGCAAGTGTTCAAACAATTTTAACTGGAAGTATCTGAAACAAGTAATGTACCTTGTTTTAACAGTCTATCTTCCCCAAGTGCCTAACCTGGCACTTAAAGGGAGGAAGGTAGAACATGAATAAAAAAGGAGAAGGGAAGATACTGTCCACAAGAGGGATCTCCAGGGAAAAACAAAAACAAAAACAAAAACAAAACGAGGCATCTTCTCTCTCAATGAGAATGATGATTATGATAATGACATGCAATATCCTAAAGAAATAAAAACAATCATTTTCTTAGGATTTTCCTTGAGCAAAGGTATTTGCCCTTAAAAGAAAAATGGGGGTAACTGGCATTCAGGAGGATACATTTGCTGCTACACTGACAGAATAAACATAAGCATCAATACATGAAACGATACATGGCTTGCTCAGACACCTCAACACACAAGTGGCAAGCACAGAGAAAAATCCAGATCTAGAACCACTCTATCTATCTGCCTGCCTACTGCAAAACAGCTAGTATTCGGTCTAGAAAAATAACCAGAACAGCAACCACCCTGACAGAGAAATGGAGCTGCTAGGTGAAAATCCGCCCAGAACTAGCACCAAAGGATCTCTGGGGCAAGTATTAAAATGTGTTAAGACCTGAAAGATGTAAATCCGTTTGAGAACGCCAAGATTAGCCTCTGGATTTCACCTCACTACCACCAGTGATAAGAAAACTGGCATGCAGCCGAACGTTCACACAGGTGTTAAGAATTAAAGTCAGGGTCAATATTAATGTTAATATCTGAAAATAAGATTATGATACACGATCAGCATAACCAGAAACTAATTCTCAAAACTTTGAAAAAGATGAAAATTTTATCAATTTCCCCAGAAGGAGCGAAAAATCAACTGACAATGATTTACTGATAACCTATTTACCAGTCCAAAGCGTGGAAGGTAAAGTAAAATGACCCTTGCCCTCAAGAAGTTAACCGTATTTGAGAGCAATTAATTACATGTACACACTAGAAGTAAACAGAATTCCACTTTCCCTCCTTTGTCTATTGTTACAAAGTGGATGATTTAGTTAATTCCAACAAAATAATGAAAGTAGGAGGAAGTCAGTGTTTTGTGAATAGACCATATTTGTTTCTAAGTGACCAATAAATTCACAGTACATAAAATAATGCCAACTTGAGATCAACAAACCTGCTTCTTTATTGGCTCCAGTAAAGTATTTTTTATTATGAACAGATTAATAAAATTACCACATTTATCTTTCAGGATTCATGTCATTTGAGACAGCATGGCATCTTAAACTGATTCATTCTTTCTCAGAAAAGTATTATCTCATTTCAGATATTTCTCCTAACTTACCTGACTATACAACAATATGGTTTATAAATTCAGACTTTTTTGAGTATCTGAAAATCAAAATCAGAACAGAAAAACTAAAAACTTTAATTTGCTGCTTACCAGAGTATGTTGTAAACATTTCTAAATTGCCTACAATAAGACATCCACATATAGCCTTCTTTGTTAACATTTTGCTTTAGAGTGAAAAATAAATATGTCAAAATGCTCAAGTCACTAATGGCTGGGAATGTACTTATTAAAGTCAAAATTTTTATTTTTTTAAATTTTTATTTTATTTTTCAGTGTAAAGTCAAAATTTTTAAACAAGATGCACGTTCAGTGCTAATTAATCAAAAAGACATTTAAAAACATACAAATACCATCACTCAACATATTTTCCATTTATTTAAAACAAAAGCGCTATGATCACAGTAAGTTGAGCATTTAATATTAATAACTCAGATAATTTTTATATGAATACAACAAAAATATACAAAAATTCACCTAAAAACTTGTTCTTTGTTTCCAATTCCACAAATATTAAGAGGGCAGAAGTTACTGCTGAGGATTATAACACAAAGATATCTGCTATATATTTGAATAGTTCCAGACTTCAGAAAATAAAACATTTTGACATAAAGAAAAGTAATTAACTTTAAAAGCTTTTAGAATGTTGGAAATGAGAATACACTATAAAGGAAAATATTTATAATCCCTTATACTTTATAGAAGCCATTTTTAATATCCAGCAAATATAAACTACAGATGATCAAGGTTATTTAATATTCTCCAAGTTTTTTCAAGCCCAGCTGTTCTTAACCTAGGGGAACATTTGAATTGCCCAGGGAACTTCAGGGATAGGGGAAATGAGATGTAATTACACCAAAATCTCTCAGGACAGAGAGATTTTTTTTTTTTTTTTTTAACTTTAAAACTCCCAAAGAGATCCTAAATGTTCAGCCGGGGTTGAGATCCATTAATTCCCTTAGTTACGGTCTCTTCAAAACAATTTAGAAAATGAATAAATTAATAAAATACCATTATACTAACTTTGAGGGGCGATCTATAATGGGAAGAATAAGAACACTGTTCCCAAAAATCTCCCTCTGCCTTTAAAAAATTATTTCAGGATATTTTATAACTGCTCTCTGGAACATGACTATTACACAAAATCTATGTGATCTAAAAAACACAAGTATTCCAAGAAATGTATTACCACTGCACTTAATCACTTTCAAGATTTACATTTCACTAAAGAACATATCTTCCAAAGGGAAAGTAATCCAAAACTTTATATTCATCTCCTAAATCAACATATGTAGATACATAGTAAACCTACACTTCTTTCTAGCCAATAAATAGCAGAGAAGAAAATGTTTTAATTATATATGAAGAATTAGTTTACTGCAAAGAAACAAAATGTCCAAAATACTGGAGATGCAGTTTACCTACTTTTGTAGTAAGTAACACAACACAACCCAAATGTGCCAAAATCACAATTATTTGATTAGACTATTTCAATTCACACTGCACAGTCTTGTTTAATATAATTACAAACTCACCTGTGCAGCAAGGTCAGGGTTCTGACTTAGTGACTGCATCATGCTTCTCATGTAAGGGGCAGACAACATGTTTTGCATAAGTTGTGGGTTTTCAGTTATTTGTTGCAACAAGCTCTGCATTCCTGGTGTGTTGAACATACTAGCTGAAAGTTTGTTTAAAAAAAAAAAAAAGACACTGTATCAAGGAAAAGACCCATAAACAAAAGTGAAAGCTTTAAAATACAATATATACCATATGTAATTTTAGGAACTGCAGATGAGCAAACATATTACTAATCAATTGAACCAAGAAAGAATTTTAAAACTAAGATCTCCACAACTACACACTCAACATACAACAGTAAAGAAGGGTTTATGATGTTAAACATTCTGGATACATTTACAGTAAAATCACATCTAACAGTTACGCTAGGTTCTAAAGTCAATTTAAGAAGCAAAAATTAGATATGGCTGAAATTACTATGAAAAATCCCAGAGGCGCCTGGGTGGCTCAGTTGTTAAGCATGTGCCTTCAACTCAGGTCAGGACCCTGGATCAAGCCCTGCTTCGGACTCCCTGCTCAGTGGGAGGCCTGTTTCTCCCTCTCCCACTCCCCTAGCTTGTGTTCCCTCTCTATGTCTCTCTCTGTCAAAAACAAAATCTTTAAAAAAAAAGAAAAGAAAGAAAAAGAAAAATCCCATACAGAGAGTAAGTCTGGGCCAACATCTTCTCTAGGACTGCAGAAGAATCACGTCCAGCATTTGATATGCTCCTACTTAAAGAACATAAGCCCTCTCATACCCAGGAAACCAGATGTAGCCTCCATCCCACTTTCACTCATTACTGACACTCACTCAGCAAAATAGCAGGCACATTTAACATTTCAGAGCAGAGACTAAGAACAGTGACTAGAGTTGGATTACCTGGGTTCAAACCTAATCTAACTATGTAAACTTGGGCTAGTGTTTTGGCCTCTTCATACTTCCAGTTTCCCCAGTCAAATGGAGTTAAGTACTATCTATTACAAAGGGCAGGTTGTGACAATTAAATTACTTAAGGTGCAAAAGTGCTTGTTACTTTTTTCTTTCTTTCTTTTTTTTTTTTTGCTATCAGCTATAGATAATTTATGCAAATTTAACTTTTCTCTGAAAACTAATTTGCTCAACACATAACCAGACATAACTTGTTGACTACATATACTCAACCTCAAATATATTCTCAAACTCATTATATGCAAACTTAACTCATTAGTTTTTTCATTTCCCTTCTGCTCTCATTCCATCCAGCGTAATTTTATCAGGCTTAAAACATTGACACTTCCTATTTATTTTTCTAACTTATTATAATTCTGCTGGGGGTTTTTTGGTAATCAGTCTTTTTTTTCCTATTTTCTCAAATTGTTTCAATTAGGTTATTTTCTACATCCTGGACTCTAAGAATATTCCAACACAAGTGTTGATAACACAACCTGCAGAGCAAATATGGCCCATGACCTGCTTCTGTACAACCCACAAGGTGAAAACGGTTTTATATTTTTGAATGGTTAAAGAAACAAAATTATTCTGTGAAATGTGAAAACTATATGCAATCAAACTTCAGTGTCCATAACAGCTTCTTGGAGGGGCACCTGGGTGGCTCAGTGGGTTAAGCCTCTGCCTTCCGCTGAAGTCATGATCTCAGGGTACTGGGATTGAGCCCCGCACTGGGCTCTCTGCTCAGCAGGAAGCCTGATTCCCCCGCTCTCTCTCTGCCTGTCTCTCTGCCTGCTTGTGATCTCTGTCTGTCAAATAAATAAATAAAATCGTAAAAAAAAAATTTTCCTTGGAATACAGTCATGCGCAGGTATGTGTTCACTGTCAATGGCTGCCTGTGTACCACCATGGCCGAGTAGTCCCACAGAGGCTGTGCACAGCCCTCGATGACTGCTGCAGACCCAGAACGCTGCTCAGCGCACCACACTATTGCTGTAGCATGTTATTTTCTTTTTTTAACTACCAGTAACATACTAATCACATAAGAACAAGAAAAAAAAGAGAAAGTTGGACTACAAATATTGTGCTTTTAAGGCACAATGGAGTATGGATTATTTTATCAATGAGATGGCAAAGCACTGTATTTTTATGCAATGACAATGAAAGAATACAATATACTTCAACATTGCTAGACTAAGCACTCATTGCGGTATGCCCAACTCAGAGGCAAGCAACAGTCAGGAAAATACGAAATTTAAAATGCAGCCACCTCATCATAGCCAGATTTCTTTACAAAAATAAAAACTGAAAATAAGCCTACAACCAGTTAAGTTTCCAAGTGGCTTATTTGTTAGCCAAAAAGGAAAACGGTATATTAGTGGTGATTAATTGGTATGCTTAATGAAATCTTGATTGCAGCAGCCAAATATAAATGTGTCCAGAGAAATAAACTCATTTAAGTCCATTACCCTTTCAAGGAGAACAGTTTCTCAAGAGTTAAGGACATTAGACTCACAGCATCAATATTCAATTTAAAAACAATGCAAGTTATCCTGAGTGGTATTCCTTTGTTTTTAATGAGTTGACAGATGTTACTGCTCAGTTCTTGGCATTTGCCAAGTTTAAAATGCCTGAAAAAGTAGCCTTTATAAACAGTCTGCATAGAATTACAGGCAAAACTACTTTCAAAGTCCAGAAAATAATTCAATGCAACCTGAAATAAAATTAGCTAAAATATGATGATGATGAAAACATATGTGGAGGATTAGTTGAATACAGAAAGCTTATTAAAAAAATAAGGTATTTAAATTAAAAACTATGGTTATTCATTGTCTTATTCACCAGCAGGTACTCCGGAAAATATTTTGAACTGTGAAGTTATTCAACCAGCAGGAGTATCAATAGTGAACACCATTTCACTCTTGTGAACTTCACCAAAGTCAATTCCATAGATTTTTGTCTGAAATATCCTGACCTGTCCAACCACACGGCAGCAGTTTGATGGCTTAGCAGAAGTAAAGTTTCTGTTTTGTAAGATGTAAAGTTTTACTTCAAAATTTTTTTAGCTAAAGGCTAAGATTGAAATTCCTAACCAGCATTACTAAACACCAGATGACTCTCAAAATTATCTTTCGCTAGAGACTTGGTAATGTTTCCCACTGGATTCTACCCATAATTATAAGACAAATAGCATGCAAACTTTTGGAACTCATACTGTGGTAAAGTAATTTCAATAACAGAAATTGTTTAAATGACAATGTCAAGGTGCTTTATACATTCTCTAGCTGTCAAAAGTTAAAATGAGATCTCCATTCCCATGAATTTACAGATTTTTTTCAAGTTCATACTACTGTTCCAGCAGCATTCTTTGGACCTCAATACAAGTGCAAAGAAAATTTCCACATTTCAAAAGTCATTTAACTTTGTAATTGAGGTCCTACCACCTAACCTTCAATTGGAAGTGATTAATCTGCAGTGACTTATTTAAAGCAAAGAAGAATCTAACAGAATCCTACAAATGCTTCCAACTAATGACTATGCTATTAAAATCATATACTTTTGAAATGAGTACGTATTTAAGTAAAATCTCATTACACATCTTGACAACAGGAAACACTGTGAACATCAATTAAGCAAATGTCATCCCTAAAAAAGAATTCTATTCCTATCTTTAGTATGTATATATGAAAAAGTATTACACTCAATTATTATATTTTTACTTATCGCAATGTATTTTCTCTTATAATATTCTTGTTTTGTTTTGTTTTGTTTTAAGATTTTATTTATTTGACAGGCAGAGGTCACAAGTAGGCAGAGAGGCAGGCAGAGAGAGGAGAGGAAGCAGGCACCCTGCTGCTGAGCAGAGAGCCCAATTCGGAGATTGATCCCAGGACCCTAAGATCATGACCTGAGCCGAAGGCAGAGGCTTTAACCCACTAAGCCACCCAGGCGCCCCTCGCTTTGCTCTTGACATGCAAGGCCCAAAGTATTACCTGGCCCCTTGCAAGAAAAATTTGCTGACTCCTGCTCTAAGATTTCCTCATCTTCTAGAGTAAGTGTTTACTGGGCAAAAGAGAGTCAAGAGTTTTATCTTTAAAGGTATGTGTGTATATATGTGTGTGTGTAACTGCAAAGAGTAAATATCTCAACAGTGTATATACTATGCTAACAAATTGTTAGGCCAGCAGAATCCATTTCCTTTTGCTGTTTTTGGTTCTCCTTTGATGGAAACAATAACATGAAATCTTAAAGTATCAAGCCATTAAGTAAAAAATCTGAATAAGAAGTCACAAAACTGATTTTTTTGACATAAGTTGTTACTGTAGATAACAATGCTATAGTTAATAATAAAAAAAAAAAGCAATTCACCTATCAGGAGATTGATTAAGTCTTTGCTCTGTCTGCTCTAAGATCTTTCAAATGTGAATAAAGTAGCTCTCTCAAAGACAGTTTAAAAATCAAATTAGCAGTAAGTAAAATACAGAAGGGATAATTTTTTTCCCTGATTAAATATTATTTCCATGTAACCTAGACTTCCTGTGGTGATCATTTGGGAATATATACAAACACTGAATCATTACATTGTACACCTGAAACTAACACTATGTCAAATACAGTTCAATTTTTAAAATGGCAATACTTCAGGGGTGCCTGGGTAGCTCAGTGGGTTAAAGCCTCTGCCTTCGGCTCAGGTCATGATCCTAGGGTCCTGGGATGGAGCCCCGCATAGGGCTCTTTGCTCGGCAGGGAGCCTGCTCTTCCCACACCCCGCCACCTACTTGTGATCTCTTTCTGTCAAATAAATAAAATCTTAAAAAAAAAAAAGGGAATACAATTTTTATCAACTCCTTACTATATTCAAAAACTTCATGATACCCGCTATAGTCTATGACGGATATATACTATAGTGACTACCAATGACTCCCCATTATTACTTCCCTCAGTAATGACCTTTTAAAAAATTCCTCATCCAGCACCTCACCTTTCCACTTCCTCTGCCAAATACGCACCATCTTTTTTTTTTTTTTTAAAGATTTTACTTATTTATTTATTTGACAGAGAGAGATCACAAGTAGGCAGAGAGGCAGGCGGAGAGAGACAGAGAAGCAGGCTCCCCACAGAGCAGAGAGCCCGATGCGGGGCTTGATCCCAGGACCCTGAGATCATGACCTGAGCCTAAGGCAGAGGCTTAACCCACTGAGCCACCCAGGCATCCCTACCCACCATCTTTTAAAGCACATCCGAGTCCTTCTCACCTTAGGGAAGTGGCCCCATGTTTTCACTTCTTCTCATTTCCATGCCAAGCACTAGGACTAAAATCGTAACTCTAGCTACAGATTTTAGACATAGTTCTTAACACCTGAATAGTTGACAAAAGGACTTCCATTTACTGAGTCTAGTCTACAGAGAAATGATCAAAAGTAAATTCCTAACCTGTTTGGATATCAGACTCTCCAGCAGCTTTATACACAGATCTTAAAGCCACTGTAGAAGATTCTGATCCATAAGGTCTGAGGTTAGGACCTGAGAATCTGATTTCTTTTTTTAAGATTTGATTTATTTGCTAGAGAGAGAGAGACAGCTAGAGAGGGAACACAAGCAGGGGGAGTGGGAGAGGGAGAAGCAGGCTCTCCACTGAGCAGAGAGCCTGACATGGGGCTGGATCCTATAACCCTGGGACCATGACCTGAGGCAGACGCTTAACCAACTGAGCCACCCAGGTGTGCCGAGAATCTGATTTTTTAACAAACCTGGCAAGTGCTCTGATGAAGCTCATTTAGTCCTAGTCTCACTCAGGACCAGAGTTTGGGAATCCACTGATCTACAATAGAAACTAGACCAAAGCCAAGAAACATGTGCTCCAGTAGGAAGTCCACTAGTAATTGTATTCTCTCTGGACTTCAGTTTTCCAACTGTTGAAATGAGATGACCACCCACTTCTCCCAAAACCATCTTATGGATGAAGTGGGGGATCATCTCATTAGTAACCCTTTCCACTATAATGCACACAAGTGATTAATACTAATCACTACATATTTAAAACTCCCATTAAAAAACTTGGAACACGAAAAGATAATTCATAAAAGTTACTACACACACACACACACACACACAGCACAAAGAGTAACAGTATAAAAAATGTTTTCATTATTCAAAAAAGTGAGGATAATAAAGAAAAGTGGTGTGAGCTGTTAGGAGCCTACCTCCTACTCCAGGCCCCAAATTTGGTGCAGATGAACTCTGCCCGGAAGTGCCAATGGCAGCATTAGCACCAGTGCCCCCCACAGTGCTGGTGGTCCCACTGGAAGCTGATGAACTCTGGGAAGACTGTGGAGCCCATGGATTGGGTAATGGATCTCTATTTTCTGTTCGGGAAGGCTGACTACCTTCACCTGAGGATGTATTGCTCACGAGGGAAGCAAATGGATTACCACCAAACTGTAATAAAAGACACAAAATCATAAAAAATAAGCTTTTGTTTTAAATAACAGATATGGAACTTTCTTTTAATGAAAACTGTATTCCCCATATAAAGGTACTCTTCAATCACACACGTATTTGTGTTAAATCAGGAGCTGCCCTTTGGCCTAAGCCGCAGGGGCCTGCATTATCACCTGTTCTTGTGCAGCACTCAGCATTGGTTCCTGAATATCTGTATACATGCGCCGTAAAGCATTGTATCCCCCTGGGATGCTTTCTAGGTTGCTCAAGGCTCGGTCCTGGTTTCTCATCATTTCCTGCATCATTGCTGGATTCCTGGCAAGTTCCAATGTCTAAGAAAAAGATATTCATATAAAAAGGCACCAAGATACAACTGAATTACTTTAACTATTAACCAACACAGCTGATTTGTTTACAAGTTTTCTAATGATGAATTAACAGTCTTTAATAATTAAATCAGAAACTTATTTTCAATAATTCCTGCTGTCACCTCAATCTAACATTCAAGTAACACCAAGAAACACTGTTATAAATGAATGCCCATCTCCTGAATCAGATTCTTTTCGCTTCTTAAATCTGCAAAATAACCATTTACAGTGATCTTTAAAATACAGCAGAAAGCTCAAATCTCAAACAATCCAATGTAGTGTGTTTCTTGATTTTTCCTAAACAAATACCAGGATTTCTTTTTGTAGCTTAGCCATCTATAAAAGGCAAGCTCCTTAAGCACAGGAAATTAAGTAAAAACTAAGTATATAATTCTTTAGCTAAATGAACTTAAAGAACTTTCCACATACTTGTCTCATAATATCTGGATTATTCAGCATATGACTAATTTCTGGATTTCTCTGAATCAACTGCTGCATTTGCGGATTGGCCATAATTAACTGCCTCATCAGGTCAGGATTTGACAGCATGCTCTGGACAAAGGGATTCTCCATAATCTGGACCATCATTTCAGGATTGGACATAAGTTGCCGCTGCATCTGGCTTTGTAGTTCGGAGAAGTTAGTAGTATTCAAACCCAAGCTACTCAGACCTGCAAGCCCTCCAAGGCCACCTAAGAAGATAAGGGAAAAGATAAGAAGAAAAGGGAAAAGGGAAAAAGATAAGGGATAAATCAAAGTCAGAAATTTTATCATTAATACTACTGTGCTAAATATGAAAATGCAAAAATAGTGACTCAATAGTCCCATTATGGAAAACCACCTATTTTTAAAGATTTGTATGAGAGAAGAGAGCATGGGAGAGAGAGGGAACAAGTAAGGGGGAGGGGTAGAGGAGAGGGAGAAGCAGACTCCCCACTGAGGAGAGAGCCTGATGTGGGACTCGATCCCAGGGCCCAGGGATCATGACCCACTGAGCCATCCAGGCGCCCTGAAAAACCATTTTCAAGCACATAGAATTCCTATTACTTTTTTAAATTTTTTTATTTTTTATAAACATATAAAGTATTTTTATCCCCAGGGGTACATGTCTGTGAATCGCCAGGTTTACACACGAATTCCTATTACTTTTAAAAAGTAATAGTAAAACTATAATAGTATAACTAAAAAACTAGTAAAACTAAAAAAAAGTAAAACTCTTCCATTTCTGTAACTATTATCAGCCAAAAATCCACTCACTTTGATATTTAAGTTTAAATAATAAAACCAACTAAATATTTCCTGGGTGGCTCAGTCAGTTAAGTGTCTGCCTTTGGCTCAGGTCATGATCCCAGGGTCCTGGGACTGATTCCTGCATGGGGCTTCTTGCTCAGGATGGAGCCTGCTTCTCCCTCTGTCTGCTGCTCCCCCCCTGCTTGCTCTCTCACTCTGACAAATACATAAATAAAATCTTTAAAAGTATATATTTTAAATATGTATTTCCTATGTGCAGTACAATACAATATATTTTTGGTCTTTGTCCCAGATTCTGGGCACAGAACTCCTAAAAGCCTTGGAATTTCCAAAGTGAAGGGAGTGTCTTTTTTGTTCTACAATACAAGCCCCTTTGGATCACATTTCATTTATGCCAATTAATTACATAATGTGGGGCACCTAGATAGCCTCAGGATGGGTGATCACCAAAAAGACAAGTGACAAAAACAGTTGTACTTCTAGCCACCCACCAACCTCCAGAAAGAGGAGGAAAAAGAGCTAGATTAGAGACTGAGCTCTATAAAAATTCTTGAGGAATGAGATTCAGGAAACTTCCACATTGGTGAACACTTGTAGATCATGGGAACCCTGTACTCTCCCACACCTCCATTTCTTGCTCTATGCTTCTCTTCTATTTGTTTATTTCTAAAGTGTAACCTTTACAATAAACTGGCAAATACAAACATTTTCCTGAATTTTGTAAGCTATTCTAGCGAATTATCAAACGTGGAGGGAAACTGTGGGACCCTCCAATGTATAGCCAATGTATGGCTGGTATCTGAAGGAGCAGCAGTCTTGGAGGACTGAATGACACACTTTTAAAACTATGTGATCGGACACTAACTCCAGGTAGGTACTGTCAGAACTGAACTACGAGACACCGAGATAGTGTTGGAGGATTGGTTGGTGTCACAGAGATACCCTAGAACAGGCCCACTCAAAGAAGAGATGAAAAATAAGTACTGGATTATACTTTGAAATAATCTTTACCCAGAAGACTAGTTTAAGTTCAGCAAGTAGAATTCATCTATAAAATCTGGTTAGAACAGAGCTGTTGCTGATAAAGGAGAGATAAGGCCAGGACTTAAAATGGAAACAGATGTCCCTTTGGAGGAATTAAGTCATGGAAAAACCTAACAGATCAAAGATGACTGAGTGATTATCATAAAATGTTAACTGTAAAAATTACAGAAGCAACCAAATGCATTCATTCAAGGAAGTAACAGGGAATAACTGCATAGAGAAGAGGTATGGAAAGAAATTTAGTGGGTAAGAGGCAGTAGTTTAAGTAGTTTAAGAAGAGTTTTTGTATTTGTTTTCCTTATTTGCTGAGCACTTTCTAATAGGCCAGGGACTGTACTACCCACGCGGGGAATAACCTGAGAAGAAACAAGTACTACACACACAACTCAATGTAGTGGGAAGGCAGACAAGGAAAACAAATACAGAATCAGTTCTCTTATAACAGAAATAACCATAAGATACTATCGTGATATAGTACCTAAGTGGAATGGCTGCTTTCCATAAGATGACAATGAGTATAGAAAATGAACAGGCTGGCAAGGAATGGGAAGAATTGGAAGAAAGATTTAATAATAAACACAACAAACATTATACAGAAAAGCAAAAAGATAAATATGACTACTGATGTGTTCCTGGAATCACAAAAAATTCATGTTTGACTAGAATGGCAGATAGCAGGGCTCACCAAAAATTCCACATGCAGCCTTTTATTTCTTTTGCAGCTGGACAGGCTCATGTGACTAGTTATGACCAAAGGACTGCAAGAAATGTGTCACTTCTGGCAAAAGTAAGAAGGTCCAGCTTGAGACTCTTCGCTATCTCTTCTGCAACGTCCCAAGTGGTGGAGCTACACGATGGCAGGATTCCATTAGCCTGAGTCCCTAAGGACTGACCATGTAGGTGGGGGCTCACTGCAGACTGAAGGAAAAGCTTTGGACCAAGAAATTAAGATTTGTGGTAAGAGGCTATGGAGTTTGAGGTTATCTATTACTAAAAGATAGATAACCTAATAAAACTGTTGAGCTTTGTTAAGAAATGAGAATGGAGAAGTAGGCAAAAGCTAAATCATAAGTCTTGATAGATTTTAAGCAGAACAGTCACTTCAGATGTTTTTATTCTAATAAAGTGTGGAAATGGCTAGAGTAAACATTACAGATTTTTTTTTTAAAGATTTTATTTATTTATTTGACAGACAGAGATCACAAGTAGGCAGAGAGGCAGGCAGAGAGAGAGAGGAAGGGAAGCAGGCTCCCCGCTGAGCAGAGAGCCCGATGCGGGGCCTGATCCCAGGACCCTGAGACCATGACCCGAGCCGAAAGCAGAGGCTTTAACCCACTGAGCCACCCAGGCGCCCCAAAACATTACAGATTTTTAAAAGTCAAGGAACTGCATCAAGGCAATAACAACAGGGAATATTTGCATGGGATGGGACGGAGGAGAGGTATGGAGAGATTTAGTGGGGAACAGGTAGTAGTTTGAGAGGCAAGATAAGTTTCTGCATTTGTTTTCCTTTGCTTTCTGAGGAGACAACACAGGCTAAAGTACTAGAGAACATCAAGACATATTAAAGAGGAGAGCTGAACACAGGACATGGAGTTTGTAAGCGGTATGGTTGAGGTAAAGACTTGAGAGTCAACGTGATACAGGAGGAAGATAATGTCTTTTTTCTTTTTTTTTTTAAGATTTTATTTATTTATTTGTCAGAGAGACAGAGAAAATACAGGCAGGCAGAGGCAGAGGGAGAAGCAGGCTCCCTGCACAGCAAGGAGCCGGATGCAGAGCTCGATTCCAGGACGCTGGGATCATGACTTGAGCCCAAGGAAGCCACTTAACCGACTGAGCCACCCAGGCATCCCAGAAAGTGAAAAAAAAAAAGGCAATACTCTGGGGAATACCAATCAGAGGAAAAGAAACTCATAAATGAGACACCCCCGCAAAAAAAAAAAAAAAAAAAAGCCAGAAAACCAACCAGGGAAAAAAACAGTAATAGAAGTTAAAGGAAGAAAATTTCAAGGACAGACTGGTCAAGACTGAGAGACTTAATTAAAACAAAAATGTGTCCACTAAATTTGGCAAGCCAAGAGGTCAATGGTGACTTATCAAGTGAATTTTCAATGAAGTGATTTGGGGCGGGGGGAGAGAAACCACAGCAAACTTAGTGAAAGGGAAATAGAGACAGAAAAAGTAAAATGCCTCTTCCAAAAATCATGAAGAAGAGAAGCAAAGGAAAGGGTGGTGGTGGGAGTCTGTAGCTTTTATACATGGGAGAGGCCTTCATGAGAAATAGCACCAAAAAAGAATAACTATATGGGGTAAATGGAATAAATGATGAAGAAAAGCAACGGAGATAGGAGGGGATAGGAATGAGACTAGAAATAAAAGAAATGGGGAGATGTATGGCCCAGACAAATTAATTAAAAGGTTGTCTGGGCTTCAATTTCTTTGCCTATAAAATGAGGGAAGAGGGAAGACCATTTACTTCAACAATACCTTTCATGACTCTGAACATTTCATACTTATCTCTCTAGACTATTATGCCAATGATTCTGCCATCTAAAACTTGCCAGAAGAGATACATTTGCCCTAAGATCATCCTAGAAAACAAGAGCAGCAAAAATGTAAAAGTTTAAAAAAAAAAAAAGGAAAAGAAAATGTGAAACCCTGTCATACCCTAAAAGGTATCCAACATAGTTGGCACAGTAGGACTAAATTACTAAACAACGTTTTTCTGAAAGTAAGGAAAGGTATGATCCTTGATATGTGAAAAATGTACATTTTTTTAAATGTCTTTGCAAAGTACGATTATACAACTTAACTGAAAGAGGCATCAAACCATTTAGCTATCTAGTTCAGTGTCTTTTAATTCAGAATACTCTCTTTCCACAAGACCTGCCACAGAATCTCAGTATAAAACTGATAATAAGAAAAGTGGTTTTGGGGGCGCCTGGGTGGCTCAGTGGGTTAAAGCCTCTGCCTTCGGCTCAGGTTGTGATCCCAGGGTCCTGGGATCGAGTCCCGCATCGGGCTCTCTGCTCAGCAGGGAGCTTGCTTCCCCCTCTCTCTCTGCCTGCCTCTCTGCCTACTTGTGACCTCTCTCTCTCTGTTGTCACATGACTAAATAAAATCTTTAAAAAAAAAAAGTGGTTTTGGCTGATGCAGGAGCTCCTTAGCCAATGGACTTGCTCCTAGGCCCCAGCCCTCCACTGAGTTTAAGACACTAATGGAAGTCTGAGTCCCTCGTTTTCAAATCAAGAAAATTACTCAGGGGGTTAGCTTAGCTTATGATCAACAATTAGCTAATCTTCCTTAGATTCAATGATGTGGCAAGTCATATCAGGTACACATATGCTTACATCTCTTTCATTATTTAAAAAAAAAGTCCCACCAAGTTATCACTTATTAAATGTAAATGTGAGCTAACAAAGCACATCTGTATTCCCAACTACTTCCTTAATACCTACAATTAAAGAAATAGCTTTAGACGTAATTATTGTTGTTGTGGAAGTGATTTAGTGTTTAATTCTATCATTTTATCCAAAACCACCCTGGGTGAAAAACAGGTTTTTTCCCTATCCCTGTAAAATAACTAAAGACACTTACCTAAACCAAAGGGGTTGCTAGTGGCAGAACCAGATGTGGAGTTAGTACTAGGAGCTGATGATGTGGTAACGTTGCTTCCACTGGTATTTGTTTGCTGAGCTGAATGATCCTGAGGCCTAGGAAATATAACCAAATCATGGTGTAAACAGTGGAACTAATTATTTTTAAAAGAACTTCCAAAATTTCCAGAATTCTCAGAAACAAAACTGTAAGTTTTCAGACCAATTCAAATTGTCATAAGGTAAACACCTGAGATAACTAAGCATTAAGAACATAAATATAAAAAAACATAGAAAAACCCTATACAAGTTATACTTCAACTGCTCCCCCCCCCCAGTATAGGTATATAACTATTTCACTAAAATCATAATGATAATGTAAGATACGGAGATAGGTCACCCCGTAGAGGAGAAATCAGTGAGTAATCACACCCATAAAGCTTGACTATATGAGCAACTTTTTATCTACTCCCTTCCAAGTTCTTAAGGATTGGGGGGCAGTTCTGCTCAGCCCTCCTGAAATTGTTAAAAGTAAAAAATAAAAAGATGTCACCCAAAGCAGACTGAGAAATCAATACTAGTAATAACTTGTATTAATTTAATCCTTAATATTATCTCTAGGTAAAAAAATAGAGACACTTTTTGGAAACCTCTTCTATCTGATACCAGTTAAGAGTTCTGAATCTCACTCACTGCTTCTTTCATTGATTCTAAGACGTACATTTTTTTCATCAGAACATTTCTAAAGTCAAGATCTGCCTTACAACTGCTGAGAATCAGTCACCAACTGTCATGCCTATGTATTCTGTAGGACTTCAATTAAATGATTATACCAGACATGCTGTGTTATTTAATAACACATAACATGTCTTCAGGAGGGGCACCTGGGTGGCTCAGTCAGGTAAGCATCAGCCTTCAGCTAGGGTCATGATCCAGGGTCCTGGGACTGAGTCCCACATTAGGCTCCCTGCTCAGCAGGGAGTCTGCTTCTCCCTCTCTCTCCGCCCCACCCCACTTGTGCTTGCTCACTATCCCACTCTCTCTCTCTCAAATAAATAAAATCTTTAAAAAAAAACCTGATAAAATGGCTATTCATTTGTGGTTTGCCAAGGAGATGAGACACCTATGAGCTTATCCCAAAATCTCCCTAAAACAAAAAGCATCACTAAAAACACATTAATTTGCTTATTCTGTAATTCAAACAATTCAGAATTATGACTTAATTTAGAAATATGACTTAATACTGATGAACTCCCTAAAATATCAATGTGTAAGCATCAGCATTACTGAATCATTTGTTTTTTTAACTTGTTATCAACAACAAATAAATGAATTTTAATCTATCTAAATATTAATGGTAGAGAAAGCCATTAAAGCCAAGACTGGTTATTTTTTGTTTATTCTTTTTAAAGATCTTATTTATTTATCTGAGATAGAGGGAGCAGACTCCCCATTGAGCAAGAAAGCTCAACATGGGGCTCACCCTTGAGCTCATGACCTGAGCAGAAGGCAGATGCTTAAGCAACTGAGTCACCCAGGCGCCCAAGACTGGTTATTTAAAAAAAAAAAAAAAAAGAAATACAGCTGACTCTTGAACAACACAGGTTTGAACTACAGATGTCCAATTATACTTCAATTTTTTTCAATAAACACAGGAGAGTACTATAAATGTATTCTCCTTGTGATTTTTTTTTTTTAAGATTTTATTTATTTATTTGTCAGAGAGAGAGAGCACGCACACGCACGCACTCAAGCAGGCAGAGGTGAAGAGAGAAGCAGGCTCCCTGCCGAGCAAGGAGCCCGATGCAGAACTTAATCCCAGGACCCTGGGATCCTGACCTGAGAGCCAAAGGCAGTGGCTTAACCAACTGAGCCACCCAGGCGTCCCTCTCCTTATGATTTTCTTAATAACATTTTTCTCTAGCTTACAGTATGAAAACAGTATATAATACGTATAACATACAAAATATTTGTTAACCAACTGTTTACATTACCAGCAAGGCTTCCACTCAACAGCAGGCTAGAGTAAGTTTTGAGGGAGTCAAAAGGTATACTCGGATTTTTGACTACATGGAGATTGGTGCCCCTAACTCCTCCATTATTCAAGGGTTAACTGTATAAACAGTATAAACTATATATATATCACATCTAAAGCTCTAGGTCTTCTAAAAACATACCTGTTTTGTGTTTTGATGACAAGGTGAACAGTAAGCCCATCGTGAATTCCATGCTGACTCAAAGTATCTTGATCTTTTAAAATTTTTCCAGCAAATATCAACACAAGTTGGTCAGTATGTGATTTGAAACGTTTAGAAATTTCTTCCTTGAACTAAATAAGATAAAAATAAAATAATTATTACAGATTATTACACCTAGTCTAGTTTCCACCAGTACTTCAAAAAGGCCCCTTTTGACAGATATTGCAACAATTCAAACAATATAAAGATACGTTTTTTCTGCATCAGTATCTTAACCATGGTGGGAAATGAGTATTAACATTTCACTCATTTCCAACACTAAGGTGTTATTGTAAGCACACATGTCCTATATTCAACTTTCTGTTAAGGCCTGACAACTCACTGACACAAAAAGAACATGAGTTCTTTCATGTTCATGTTTGAACTCTTTCATGAGTTCAAAAAGAACTCATGTTCTTTTTGTGTCAGTGGTGTTAACTATAGTTCAAGCCACATATAGCTGCTACCACATTTACAATAATCTATGCCTCAGCTCCCCATCTCCAGTCCTGCTCCATTCTAGCTGAATACATATACAGCCAACCTCATATTCTCAGCCTATTATACCTAGTTCCTCCCCACCTTTTCCTTCAGCATTAACAAGAAGTATTATCTACACAAACACACATACAGTATTATCGACATGCAAAAATACAGAGCAAAAATCTTTCCTTGAAGGACAGCAATGAAAGAGTTAGTCAAGTAAACCACAAAGTACAGAGGAAGCACAAGGGCAATTAAAGAAAGCTTTGCAATGAAACCTAAAGAAAGATTAGGAAGCAGCCAAAAAAACCTGAGGAAAGGGTTTCCAGGGACAGTAACATGCAAAAACAGAGAAAAGATCTTCATACTATTTTTTAAAACCTTATTTAGATGTTTTTTTTCATATCTGTATCACAATCACCTGTATGCTTTGGCTTTACTCCACCCTCCAAATCAGGAAATCTCAGAGTAGGCCAAGGAATCTATGTTAACAGACTACCTCAGAGAATCAGTCCAAATTCAGAGAAGAATCACATCCTAAACCACTCTACCCTATGCCCTACAGAAATGGGTCTCAGCAGATGAAGGCACTATCACCAAGGGAATGTTTGGGAAATAAAAGGGGGTATGTTTGGTAGGAAGTAGGAAGACACATTAAATAATACCTGAGATGTTACAAAATCTTGCAGAAGGCAGGGAAGGGGAAGTGCAGAGGGATATAAATAAAACACGACAGACTATATATGACAATCATTGCTGAAAATGAGAAGTGCATTAAAGGTCATCACACTCTACCTTTGCATATGAACACTCAGTGTAACCAACTGTTTTTTAATCAAAAAGGTAATGCAAAATTATGTTACAGTAAATATTTTGGAGCTTTTCCATCTGAGCTCTCTTTCCTTTACCTGAAAATATATGACCTTTTTATCAAAGATAACAATTTCCAAACAACTAAAGAAATCTTTGTAAAATACCATTTGATAATATCCTATAGAGGCCAATCAATAATTTAACCATTCTCCTATTACTGACATGTCATTTTTTCCTTTGGTAGCTACTAGAAATAGCAACAATGTAATGAGCAGCAGAATACATGGTTTTGTATTTTTCTATTTTCTTTCTTTTTTTTTTTTTTTTAAAGATTTTATTTCTTTGAGAGAGGGAGAGAGGGAGGATGAGAGGGGCGAGACAGAGCGGGAAGCAGACTCCCTGTTGAGCAGGGAACCCAACTCAAGAGACTGGAGACTCGATCCCACAACACTGAGATCAAGACCTGAGCCAAAGTCAGACATTTAGCCTCTGAGCCACCCAGGTGCCACAAAACACTAAGGTTTCCCAGGACCGAATGAGATGTATGTAAAATGCAACCATCAAACACATTGAAGGTGGTCAATAAATTGTAGCTACTACAATGCTAGCTCTTTTACTCAATAACTCTGAGGTAGATGGGTTTTAATCCTATTTCAGATATAGAAACAAAGACAGGTTCAATATGTCCCTCTCCGTGACTGGCTAATAAACTCCCAGGTTAGGACTTCAAGGACCAATCCACCCAGATAAACTATAATCTGTTTTGTATGTAAAATGAGATTAATTTAAATCTAAATGCATTTTCCTAGCCTTAAAAAAAACATTTTCAGGATCTTTAATATCCCTTATATGTCATTCTGAAACAAATGATTTAATTGTCTAACCCATAATCATAAGCATTTTAGCATATTTTAAGATTTGAAGGTAAAATGCCTTTCTGAAGGTAAAAGAAACACATCTACTCTTACATCCTGTTAAATCCCCACTAAAACAGTAAAGGATTTTTTAATGTTTTATAGAGGTATAACTTATGTACCATACAATTTGCCCATTTAAAGTATACAGTTCAATGGTTTTCAGTATATTCAGAGATACATGCAATCACCACCAGAAATTTAGAACATTTTCATCTTCTCTAAAAGAAACTAATACCCTTTAGCTATTACCTCCGTATTCCCCCATACACTGTAACCCTTAAGAAACCACTAATGTGGGGCACCTGGGTAGCTCAGTTGTTAAGCATCTGCCTTCGGCTCAAGTCACAATCCTGATGTCCTAGGATCAAAACCCACATTGGGCTCCCTGCTCAGTGGGAAACCTGCTTCTCCCTCTCCCACTCCCCCTGCTTGTGTCCCCCTGTCCTCGCTGTGTCTCTGTCAAATAAATAAATAAAATCTTTAAAAAAGAAAAAAGGAAACCACTGATCTACTTTCTACCTCTACAAATTTCCCCCAGGCTTGACATTTCACATAAATACAATTATATATATGTATAAACCTAACCAAAGAGGCTAAAAATCTATACTCAGAAAACTATAAAGTACTCATGAAAGAAACTGAGGAAGACACAAAGAAATGGAAAAATGTTCCATGCTCCTGGATTGGAAGAACAAATATTGTGAAAATGTCTATGCTACCTAAAGCAATCTACACATTTAATGCAATCCCTATCAAAATCCCACCCATTTTTT
>PISX010008046.1:0-84744 GCA_004024625.1 Mellivora capensis | reverse complement strand
ACATCCCATTGTTTCCCCATAAAGAACTCTTCCCAGATTTCACAAGTCTTGCCCCCTCATCTTCTAGGGTCTCTGCTCAAATGCCATCTCCTTAGAGACTCTTGTAATTACAGCCCTCACTCTCTCTCTCCTGTTTTCTGCTTTGTTTTTCCCATTGGTATTTATAATTACTTGCCATTTTACTATAGATGTGCTTATTTTCTGTCTCCCTTGGCTGAAAGCTGTCTTCTGTCTAGTTTGCCACCATAGCCCAAGACTTAGAATAGTACCTGCTCATAGATGGCACCTTATAAACACTTGTCAAATCAATTAAAGAATGAGGAATGTGCCTTCTTAGGAACATTAGATCCCTTTGAATAGTCTAAAAAATGGCAAATCTCCATCTAGTGAATGTCAATTTGAATTTTTGAATCAGGTTCACTTAGAGCTTTCTGGTTAATAAGATGGGTAGATGAGGCTGGGTTCATTCACTTGTTCATTCAACACATACAGACTGAGGACAGCTGTGTGCCAACTGTTGTAGGTGCTGGTTTATTGGCCCCAGATGAAACGTGGCTATGAAGACCATGGGCTTTATTAAATGATAGTAAACCAATTCTGAAGAGTTCCAGTGAAGCCTGTTGCAGCACATAGCAGCGCAACTGAAACAGAAACAAAGCGTTCAAAAATGACCCACTAGTGACTTACATGTGGAGGTTCTGTCAGGTATGTTTGTTTTTAAAAGATGGGTTTCAGGGACACCTGGATGGCTCAGTCATTAAGCATCTGCCTTCAGCTCAGGTCATGACACTGGGGTCCTAGGATTGAGTCCCACATGGGGATCCCTACTCAGGGGAGAGCCTGCTTCTCCCTGTGCCTGCCACTCCCCCACTTGTGTACTCTCTCTTTCTGACAAATAAAGAAATAAATAAAGATGGGTTTCACCTTCTCATGATTCTATTTCCTAGAAATGGGTTCTCTCTGGTGCCCACAGTGGGTCTTAGGAAGGCATGAGGGGGAGGGATCGTAATGATGTCTTCTCTAAATTATTCTGGACATTCTACTGTGCAACAGATTCACCTTCCACAGGGGTTTGTGGGTGAATATGTAAGTCTACAACTTGAAGCATTGACTCTTTGGGGGGCTCAAGGGAAAGTATTTCCAGATGTAAGGAAAAATCCTAAAGACATGAGTGCGAATAATGTATGCAAACAAATATACCTATGGTTGTGTTCTTTTTTCCTTTGGAGTCCAGAACAGAAATGACTTGATAAGTAATCATGGCTTATAATTGAGGCCTTTAGAACATCTAAATCCAATCTTCCTAGTGTCAAAACAGCTCTCAGTACTTGTCTACATCTAACCATACTGGAAGGTTCTAATCTATTCCCCATGTGTTTTATTCTAATGCCAACTCAGCATTTACCTACGAGAAATTAGGAAGGACCAAATTTGGTTTTGCCTTTCTCTAAAGGACTGTCTTTGCACTTTCTTCATTCTCAAAAAAAAACCAACTTTGCACTTTGTGTTCAGTTACAAGAAATATTTTCCCCAAAATTTCCACAGGGTAGCCTTCTGATGGAAACAGGTTTGGGTGTCTCCCCTGCTTCAACTCTTTCAGCCCAGCAGGTCCTGGAGAACTGGATGTCCAAATTAAAATGGTGAAATCCACAATGCTGAAGGACCCACACCACTGTGGCCCCTGTGAGTTCTTTTTTTTTTAAATATTTTTTTATTTGACAGAGAGAGATCACAAGTAGGCAGAGAGGCAGGCAGAGAGAGAGAGGGGGAAGCAGGCTCCCTGCTGAGCAGAGAGCCCGATGCGGGGCTCAATCCCAAGACCCTGAGACCATGGCCTGAGTTGAAGGCAGAGGCTTAACCCACAGAGCCACCCAGGTGCCCCCCTGTGAGTTCTTAAATAAAATATTAGATTGTGTCTATTGTTAGTGAGCTGTCCACGGTCCTGCGTTCAGCTGGCTAGGGTGAAAGGGTATGTAGATTAGTTGGCCAGCTGTTGGGTAATTGTCACAGCCAGTTACTTGGTAACCCACAGAACAGCTTTCTCTTGAGGTAGAGGCTTTGTTGCCAGGCAATAAATTCAGGTAAAACATCCCTTCCCTGGTTCTTATCGGTCCAGTTTCATAACACAAGGTATAGGTTAGGTTGTATCCCTGACGGGCTGCCCACTGCTCTTTTGTTTTCCCTCCCAGGCAGTAAAATGAGTGTGATGATTTGGACAGTCCGTGTTCGCTGGGACTTGTCTCCTGCTATATGGGGAGGGGGAACAGGGCGTACTGGGGTGTGCTCTCAGATGGCCACTGTCCTAACATACCTTGTGGATCTCGGTTTTGGGATTGGTGGATGTATCAGTCAGGCAGGCACAAAGAAGACCAGAACCAATGACAGAGATTTCATAGAAAGAAAGGAAAATGTGTGTGTGATGATGTTTTGTCTACATTGGTATCAACTCTATAGCAGTATTATTATTATTATTAATATTTGTTTATCTTAAAATACCTCCTTGCTCTCAATGCTTGAATGAATGCTTTTCAAGTAAATCACTGTTTTATTGTTACGGATACCAAGAGCTCTGAGAAGGAGGAGACTCAGGCAGGCAAATCTCAGGTCAGTCCCCTTCAGGACAGGTTGGAACCAGCTTCCTCCTCTAAGGGATTCCTTGCCAAGGGCCTAAAAACCTGCTCTGTGACTGTACTTCTTGTTACCTCAAAATTTTTGAGGAGGTCAGAAAATATTACAGGTGAATTTCTGAGGTAAATTCTGCTTGCTATTTTTATAGTCTCACCGGGTAGTGTTTGAGTAAAAAAGAGTAAGAGTCCTGTTCTGGTTCTCTTAAAAATCTATGAATTCAACCCATGAATTCTGAAGCATGCTTGCCACTTGGTTGTGGAAAGTCACTGTTCCTCAGAGGCCATGTTTGGATTCTGCCTGGGATTTCCATTTGCTGGGGCCTGTCACTGCTCCCACCACGGGTGAGCTGCACCTTAAGAAAACCCCATTCACAAATATCCAGACCTGTCCTGACAGCAGGTGAACAGGTAAATATTTTCTTTCCAAAAGCTGCTCTCCCTCCCCCAATTCCTCATAATAGCAATCTCCACTAGTAGATCTAAAATGTTTTTTTTTCATTGTGAATCAAAGTATATGTATAGGCTATAAAAAATTATGGGATGCAAGATGCTTCAGGGCCAGCACAGATGCCACTTCCTTGGTGACGCCTTCTGTCCAGACTCTCAGCTGGAATTTAAGGGCTCCACACTGAGCAGAGGAGTCTGAAACCTGATCCCTCCCTCCCTTGTTTATTAGCTGAGCAGCCCTGGGCAAGTTACTTGACCTCTCTCTGCCTCCATTTCCTTATCTTTTTTTTTTTTTTTAAGAATTTATATATTTATTGGAGAGAGAACACAAGATGGGGGAGGGTGAGAGGGCGAAGCAGGCTCCCCACTGAGCAGGGAGCCCAACATGGGACTTGATCCCAGGACTCCAGGATCATGACCTGAGCCGAAGGCAGATGCTTAATCAACTGAACCACCCAGGCACTCTTCTTATCTTTAAAATGGGCATAAAAATAAGCTTATTTAAAAATAGCGTTATTGTGAAAATTACATGACATTATGCACTGATACCCTAACTGTATAATAATCGTGAGCTTTGATTATAATTAGCTCTCCTTTTGGAACCACACTGTCTTAAAATAACACTAACAGAGGTCTATTGTGTGTGGACAAAGCTTTGTGCTGGTCCCTTAAAATCGCGTTCGAGTTCAATGAAGATAAGCCTTTAAAGCAAAGACCTCTCTGGGTGTTCGTTTCTCAGTGTAATTATAGGACTTTTCTAGAGAAACAAGCCTACAGAGAATAGGAAGCAGTGACAAGGCAGAAGCCTCACCGCATGAGTGGCTTGTCCCCGCCTGGGCAGCAGCTGGGACACCTGTGTGTTTGCTCAGAGAGTTCCCTGGGCGGGGAGCAGGCATGGGCATTTAGCTTTGCCACTTGCCCTCACCCCAGTAAACCACCAGCCCAGAGTAAGTGGTCTGTAAACATTTGCTCAAATTGCTGAAGCAGGAAAGGATGAGGCAGAGAAAAGAAGAGGTCACATTCAGTGGGTTTCCTATAGGTGCTGCTGTGGTTTTCTTGTGTTTTCCTTTTAAATCTAAAATGTGTACATCCTTTGTGAACCCCTTCACCACGCAGGTAAATAGACAGGCAGGCTTACCATCCTCGCCAGTGCATGGACAGCAAATTGAGAGAACATGCAACTGGAATGCAGCCCCCAAACTGTAACAACCACACAAAGTGAAACAAAACAACAAAAACATTTATATGGACAAAATTCCACGCAGGCCTCCTCCTACACCTTAAATCACAGGGTTTCCCTTGAAAGGGCAGTTTAGAGAAGCCAGTGCGTTTATGCAGACAGAGATGCTCAGAGTATTTCAATAAAAAGAAGTTAACAATGAGAAGATAGAGAAGCGTAATTCTGTGCACTGAAGGACAGAACACACAGATAGACACACCCCTGGCAGCCCTTCTCCACAGAATCTTCTGTCCAGGACCTTTGTCACCGACAGGAGCCAAGGGCCCCTAGGTAAACTGATGGATGAAAAGAACAAAAAGAATTCCCCAGGACAGCTTTTGTGGGGCCAAAGAGGAGAAATCCTCGTCTGACTTCTGAGGATAGTGACAGTTGAACTTGGTAAACTCAGTTTGTGTACAGAGTAAGTGCTCTGGGTCAGGAGGAATTCTTCTTGGCCATAAAGGAGGTCCAAGAAGTCATTACACCGTTCATTTACACTTTGTGCATAGTAAATTTCTTAGTCAATGGCTCTAAGTAGAACCTAAAAGAAAATGTCCCGTGACCTGCGTAATGTGCTGAGTTATTTTTGTTCCTAAACTTCACCCTTTGTTAGACTGATGATCAATTATCACATAAGTTTATAAAATTTAAAATGGGCTTTTAACCATCTTTTCAAGTCTTATGGTCACCCTGCAACCCTCCTATAACAATTTCCTTGTTGTAATAATCCCCTTGTACATTGCACCAATCCTTGGGACAGCATTACCTCATAAAGAAGTCATTTTGATATTTCAGGAATAAAACCCCTTTGGACAGACTCCAAGAGCCACTACCGCTTTAAAACAAATTGGTCTTTGTGACAAGTCGTATGTTAAGATTCCTTTGTGTTTTAACTATGGTCCAAAGAACGTTCTCTCTCTCTGATACCCCAGTGTCAGAATCCTAAACTAAGATGTATTCACTTTTTTGCTCTGTGCTGTCTCTGAGTACTAAAAGATGCACTATTTTCACAACTGAGGCACATTCTATACTGATCACACAAACAAGTCACACTTGCACATTTTATTACCACACAAGATAAACCCAGATCAACCTTTCTTTCTTCCTGTGCCTGCCATTTGGCCACGAGGCATTATTTTTTGCCTCCTTATTCTTGTTTGAGCAAGCGATGTTTTAACTAAACTTTCTTTTTTCCTGGACTTAGTGATCAATTAGGTGTCTCCTTGCCCACCCCCCCCTCCCCCCAGTTATGGAGGGAGACTCTGTGTATGTGGTTCCTACTTTCTTAATCCTGATCTCTTGACGAGTGGGAACAATTCTTATTTTGAGATGGGGTAGACCATGAACACATGCAAACAAACAGCAAAAGGCCTCCCAAAAGTATGCTCTTCTTCCAACATGCTTATCACTAGCATGATACAAATCTGCTCCATTATTTTTTGTCTAGACAAAACTCTGGTGAGGATTTTTTTTTGTTTGGTTTAGGTTTTGTTTTGTGTGTGTATTTTTTTTTCTTTTTCTGTCTCACAAAAACCAAGTGTTCTCCAGCAATGAGGCAACGGAAAAAATCAATACTTGCCATGTACCATGTAACCAATAGAATAAGGGGAATGATTTATGTATGGATGGATGCAGCCTGAATCAGCTGGGGCCTCGCACAGAGAGCGAGAAAGAGAGAGGGAGAGACAGAGGAAGAGAGAGCACACAGAGGGAGGTGGGGGGGGGTGAGCTGAACTGCGGTGATTATTTCTACAGTGCGGCCAGATTTTTCCTTTTTTTTCCTGCAGCAATAATCCCCTTCTCCAACACTGCAGGATGTGGGGAAAGCCGGCGATCCGTGGACTCTGGGATGGCTAAGCTCCCCTCAGAGTCCCGATGTCACGCTCACACTAAGGTGTGTGAGGAGGGGAGCCTGATGTGTGGCCTGCAGTCGTTCAACCTTCTGGTCATCTCCACCCTAAGAAAGGCTAGTGATGGGTCGACAAGCGCTAGTTGACACAGAGTCCAGTCATCAAACAGGACTGAAAAAATAAAACGTTCCAGAGCCAGCTTCCTAAGAAGACCAGCGGGAAGGGCTTCCAGATGAGAACTCTACCTCAGGACTTTGTGCTGGAAACAGAGTTTGGATAACTGGAAACCCAGGGCGCTGCAGCATGAAGCGACTGCATCCTGAAGGTAACTTTTAGGCTAGCTCACACTCTTGCTCACAGCTTAGATCCTCACTGTCACGAGGTGCTTGTGGTCTGAGGGTGCACATCTCACTGAACCCCACTCCTTTGCAACCGGGTACACAGCACTATGGTATATTGAATTCTGGTGGTTGTGACTTTAAACTGCGATAATTGTTTGCTTTAGAAGGACGTAACAGATATTTTTAAATGGAATATTTTCTAAAATTCCTACTCCTCTTTCAAACTCAGGATGAACCACGTAGGACTGTGATAAGCACAACTGACCATCTCTTTGGAATATCTTTGGTTTTTGATGAGCATTTAAATATATATATATATATATATATATATTTTTTTTTTTTTAAGTTGCCTGCTTTCTGCATTGTGCTTGAAATTACAGGAAGTTTGAGAGCATCATATTTCCATCAGTCTGCTGAAGAAGCCTGGGTTGTGTCCATTCAGAAGGCACACTGATATCATATAATGTTTTTATGTTTTTGCCTCCTTTAACTCAGACACAGTGCTAATGTCATACCTAAGTATTCCCTGTAAATATCCCGTATTCCATATATGATTCATTATACTGAATCATGAGACCTGGAAAGATATTTTAAATACTGAGTGTGGTAGAATAATGCCATGCCATTAATGTATGCTGAATTTGGAGCTGGGAGTGTTAACACCCATCAGCTATTTAACTAGCTGTTTTTTTTTTCCTTTATTGAAAGTATCCATTCAACCTAACATTATTATAAACTCTCATGACAAAATGTCATATTTTTTAAAATATGTATGTTTACCTTATACAAAGTATGTTAAACTCTGTTGACAAAATTCTGTGTTGTTTTTAAAATAGAGATGTTAACCCTATAAAATTATCACAAACTCTCCCAACAAAATTCCATGTTGTTTTTCCATTATGCATGCTCAAAGTGTCCCAGATGGCAGTTTTTAGCATTTTTCCACACTTATATTTATCTAATTTTTTCTTTCATTTATTACCTAATTATCTTTTTGTTCCTAGCACACTGTATTTAGTTGCTCATTTACATTGCATGGTTTGGACATTTATATTGTAACTAAGTGTGCATACATAGGATTAAGGATTAGAAGAGAAGAGTAGAAAATTAGAAAAATATGAAGAACCATTCTCAGTAGTCCTCTTGCAAGTGACTCTTCGTACTTCAATACCATCTTTATGGGTGCTACTGAAGAACAATTAAAGTTGAAGCACAGTCAGTTATCTGTCAGCGAATATTCTCATGTCTTCATTCCAGTATCTAGTCACTGACAGATGTGATCTTTCCTGTTCCTTGCAAAATTATTTTGGAAAGATCTCTGTGAAAACTAAATAATGGCATACGGTGTCTTTCCTCTAAACAAAATTCGAACAATAAAAATGCACCCCGCAAGTGAACTATATATGTAGTGAAATATCTTTCGGTAATTGTCATACCAAGATGATTACCCAAATCAGCAGAAATTATGCATAATCACCTTGAGTGGGGGAGACCAAGGGGATGTTCACTGCCTCCACACAGGACAGATGAGCCCCAGTTCTTACATTTTGCTCCCGACCTTCATTCTCTCTCTCACTCTTCTCTTGGCCCAAACAGGTGAAACAACAGAAACCCCCTTATAATCTTCACTTTTCGTTTTGCTGCTTCACTCAAGCTGTCTGGCAAAGGGTTAATAAAAAACGGAAAACCTGGAGATGGTCCAAATACGGTGAGGCATGTGAAGACCAAGCTCAGCATGGCCGGTCCAGAGCCAGAAGGAACGTTCTTCGCCCCACGAGCGGGTAAGAACTCATCAAAACACTGAGGCACATGGAAATGAAAAAGCCTGATCACGAGCACGGTGCCGCTGAACAACAAGGTAAGCACAAGCAGGACCTTGTTGTGGGTTTATTCTGGGGATTCTTGATGCCACTTAGGAAAACCCATTACCTAGAGCAGAGGAAAAGATTCAAAACCTGCCGAAAGCCACAGAGAGTGGTTAAGGAGGCTGGCCACGTAATGTTCGAGATGGGCTTCATGACCACAGGTACCCAGTGTGCTGGCAGACAGAAAATCCTGGTCCTAACAGTAGGAGCAACACACAAAGTGAGGGACAAAGTAACTGCACGCCAGAGGTGGGGAAACGAGAAGCCCAAGAGCTGGATTTCATCGTCAGTTAACAGAGCGCCAACAGTGTCTTTTTGTTTAAAAAGTTTACGTCTACTGAACATAACTTCCCAATTTCTAATGAAAGCCAAAGATACCCTCTCCCCAATATGAGATTAATTTCCTAAAACATCTGGAGTTAAACTGCATAAATGAAACCTAGGTTGGCATCTTATGCTGTGTCCAAAAAAACAAATCTGATTGTGAATGAGGTCTTCAGTGAACACCTGCTATGGTTTGTTCTCCTTCATTGGTGGTTACGATTTCACTGATGAAATACCCTTTAAAGAGAAAAATCAATATCTGAGCTTAACCACCTGCTTTGTTTTAGTACCTCAAATTATTTTAAAAACTGATTAATATAAATAACTCACTGTTTAGGAAATACAACGGATGAATGTTTCACATTGCCATTCTAGCCTCCACCCAAAAAGAAAAAGAAAGATAAGGTGATATCTGGTTCTTATTTACTTAGCAACTCCTTAATCCACTAAAAAAAAAAAACCCGAAAACTACATTTTTACTTTCTAAAATCTAATTTCGTCCTTGCATTAAAATAAAAATGACAAATATAATGAACACAAATGAAAACGTTTGATGTTAAAAACAAATACTATTCCTCCTAAATAAATCTGCTTTTACCTAGGAGATAACTTGTAGGTTCTCCCTAAAAGAGCTCTTTCTCACTCTCTTTCTTTTTCCTTCAATTAGTTGACAGCAGCCAGAGCGTCTTTGGTTAGCCCAGTTTAATCTGAACATAATTGGATGGCAAATTTCTAGTCTCTATTCTCAATGAGCTCACCTCAAAAGCACGTAGAGGGTGGATTCTATTGAACAGAAGGTTAAACAAGGACAGCAAAATGTGACATTGCATTTCTGCTCACTGATAAAAACCATCACATATGATTACCTGTACTTCCCAGACCTTGCCAAGGCATGGAAGCACAGGCAGCAGTCTACCGAAATTATTAAAAGACAGAGGCCCAAACCCTCACCCTCGACCCATGTGTCTGGTAGCGCCAGCTTCCTAGGCCCTCCTCCTGGCTGTCTGCATTTGCATCTTTATAGATTATGGGGAGATACAGACCCCTTCATGTCTCAAAAAGCTGTCTAGTTGGAGCCACAACTCAGATGGGTTTGATGCATAGGCTGCTTCATTTATTTGAATAAATAAATAGATCTCTGGTGAGATCTAAATGAGAGCACAACCCCCCCCCAACTCCTCCCCCCAGGGAATAATCCAAAAAGATCAGAGGTTCTTAATAAAACAATTAATTGTGATAAATTTCTGATTTTTGCTCCTTGGTCCAGGGCTATTTCCATGGCAACACCCTCTCCTCCTATTGTTGGGTTGTTCTTCATTCACACAGCGGGTTAAGCCCAGGGCAGCCAGGGCAGGCTGATGGTCAGCCTTTATTTTCTCTGGCCCTTCAGCAAAGGTTAGTTGAGGTCACCAGAAGCCAAAGGGTAATTACTTTTCCTCCACAGGGTTAAAGGTACACAGATTACTATTGGGACAACTGTATGGATGACCTTCAGCTTTTACTATTCAATCTTCTTTTCTTTCATCAGAGCGAATAAGTATGATAGAACAGTGGAGATGACACCCTCATGCCTGAAATTCAGAACAGAGAGCCAAAGGCCTTTTTATGTTGCAAGCTACTGTCTGTTAGCATAATATACTCTTAGAATCAATTTGGAAAACCCAATGCATAAAAGGTTTCCTAGCCCTTAAATCAAAAAAGCAAAACAACAACAAAACTCATGACAGAAAATTGCAGCTGTTCACTTTTTTTTTTTAATCTGATATTCACAATTTCCCAGGCTTTAGTCATTTTCCTAAGCATGTGCTCTATAAAGCTGAGAAGAAAATGGAAGCTTTCCTGGCTCCAAGAAACAACTGGGGCTCTATTTTTTTCCCCCCTTCAAATACCAACTGTGGCCCTGTCCCTCTGAACTAAGAGTAAATCAGATTCAAATGAGCTTCCATTCTTCGCTTCCCTACTCTCAAAGAAAGACAGCCTCTAAAGTAATTTGGGGGAGGGAGTCTTTTGAAACTGAATAGTCAGAATGCTTTGCCCACTTGTTTGTAGAGCCACTTTGAGATTTCAGCTCCTTGCTTCCATCTGAAAATTTAAATGAATGATTTTTATGGGCTCCTCCAAAAATGGAACCAGCTACCAGCCCGATGAATGCATTTGCCATTGTTTCACCACCAGACAGGGACTTTCAGCTCCCTGAACACCATGGCTTGGCTGATGGTTCATCTCAATAGAGATGCACAGAAGGGAGCCTGAGCCCCTTCAGAGGGGAGTAGCTAAGAGCATCTATCTGAAAAAGCCTCTCATCCAGTTCTGCAGCCTTAGCTGGTTGACAACAGTGTCCCCCACTGGTCAAAGAAGTTGTCCTTTCCTCAATTACAGACCAAAGCCAAAAGAACCAACTGCGTTCTCTGGTCAGGGCTCCCTAGCCAAGGGCACTCCATGAAAGCAGGGCTTCCAACTCCTAACGCTGACTCTAGGCTGGTTAGGTGGGGCTTAAAGAAGTGTCAGGGAGAGTGAAGGGTTCTCACCAGGTAAACCTTAGGAAAGGTTTTCTTTTCCTTTCTTATTTATTTCTTTCCTTCCTTATTTCTTTCCTTCCTTATTTCTTTCCTTCCTTATTCCCTCCCCATCACATGCCCAGCTATCTCAGCTTTCAGAGTCCTATCTCAAATGGGCTTTCATGTCAATAGGCCATATTTCCTCTAGATCTGTGAGAAGGATGCCTGGATTTGAAATACATAAGCACCGAATCTGGAATGACAGCATTTCAGGCAATTTGGGTTCTCATGAAGGAGGTGTTTAGAAGTGTCGCTTTCCTAGACCCTGCCAGGTCACGCTCTGAGTGCTCTCTGGGCCAGTGACAAACTGAAAGGAAAGAGCCCAGGATGTATTGGGTCAAAGCTTCCTGCAGCACAACAGGTCACATGCTTTCATTCATTCCAAAGTGGACACAAACATTGGTCCTTACCAGGCAAGTGATTCAAGCACTTGCCCTTAACTATTAAAGCTTGCTGATTTGCTCTTGAAATCCAGGGCCCCTGGGTTTTGTGTTCTACAGGAGACTTCTTTGTTTCCCATTTTGAAGAGAAAATGTTACCCAAAGGTTTAACATAGAAGAATTTTCACATTCACAATCGATTCTTCCTCGTGTGCCAGAGAAAGACGTGACTTGTCATCTCTTGGAATTGGTGTCTTCAGGCTATCCCCTACAGAACCCACAATGGAAACTTCTCTAGTGGTTGTTGAATTTTTATGGAGACTGAGAGGGAAGTGTCATGGTCCAGAGCATCAGGCCCTGGTGACAAATGAGTGATGAGTGCTCAGAGTTCCAGTGTTGACAGCTGGGTGCTGTGGTGTCCTAAAGCTTGGAGCCCTTCCAAGACTAACACAGAATATTAGCCATTCCAAGGCTAACCCAAAATGGGACCTGGGAAGAAGACAGCAGCACAGCACTGCTCACGTTTTTGCGTGCATAGGAAAGAGATCTCTCTTCTCTGGATTTCACACTTCTACTTCTAAAATGTCCTGCCACCTTTCCATTGGTCAAAGGCTTTTTCACCTGTTCAGAAATGCTAATGCTAGTGGTCTCAGACACCACTCTGTTACTTTCCCGCCTCTCTGTTCCAGTTTTCACTTCATTTTGACATAGCTCTATAGTTCATATGGATTATATGGCCCCTTACGAATAGTGCTGTTTTTTCCTGTTTTTATTCAACTTCAAGGCAACTCCAGTTTTCTGCTATTAAGGCAAAAAAAATACTCTTGCCTTCCACCAATCCTCTGTATCCACAGAACCCCCTTTAAGATATTCCAAATGCTCACATCTCAACCAAAGCCTTAGATGATCCTTTCTCTTCTCCACCTTAAATGAGCTAAGAGATTGCCAAGACACACAAGGTGACATAATCCCTTTCTCAGGAAGCTTCTACTGGGGGGTGGCAGCTTAGTACTGTGGGGAAGGGCATGGGCCTTCGGGCCACATAGGTTGGGTTCAAGTCTCTTATTAGCTGTGACCCCCTGACAAATAACTGAGCCTTTCTTAGCCTTGATTTACTTTTCTGCAAAGTGGGAATAATAATGCACACATACATACCTCAAGAGTTATGAGAATATTTGAATAATGCATAAAAAGAGCTTAGGCATAAGGGCTAGAATGCAGTAAGACCTGGGTAAATGGCAGCTATTATTTATAAAGCCCACATTATGAACAAATGGCACAGTTTTTAACATTCCAGCCCAGTTGCTTCCTTGTCAGATAATTTTAGACAAAATAATGTATCTCTGAGCCTCAATTTTTTCACTATTAAATGAGGATAATTCACCCACCCTTCAAGGCTGTGATAAGGCTTAAAATAAATATACATAAACTTCCCAGCACTCTTCCAGAAGATACTCAGCCAATGACTACTACAAATAGTATTAAATATACTGCCCTTTATGCAGCTGGGGTCAGAGCGTAAGTCCTGCCTTTGACTTTGAACTCCAGACTCTGAACAGCTCCTTCAGAGAGACTCCCCCAGCTTTCAGCCTTCATAGTAATCCCTATTAGCATCACTCTTTAACTTCTGTCATCGTGGAAGCCTAAACAAGTTGTTCCCATAGGTGATACCCAGACTTTGGGATTTCACACACCTGGAAACATATGTATAACATAATAGACATAAATATTTATTGTATACCTATTAATTATATATTCTTCCATGGGGCTCAAAAATCAGGCACCAGCTTTTTCTCAATAAGGAGATTCTGTTTTGTTTTTTAATCTACCATCTCTCAATACTGACGTTTCATGAAAGAAAAGACATTTTATCATTGAGCAGCACATAAGTCAGGAGAATAAAAGTATTCCTGGCACACACACACATATACACACACTGCCTTGTCTTTGCATTTTATTGCTAATGGGGAAAACATTACCACGGAATGCCGAGTGGTACGCAAATGTGAGCGGGAGCCCCCGGCTCACATCATCTTGGAGCTGGCCTCCCCTCTACTCTAGACGGCTTTCCTATGGTTTTCGGCCCAGGTGAACATGGTAGGAATAGACCTCTTCCAGGTCCTGGATCCCACAGCCACCTACACTTTCAGAGCCCGTGAGGAATGGAAAGGTCAAAGTTCCCAGCCACTTGCTCTGCGCGTGTGCAGTGCCCGCCCCTCCAGTCCGAGGCTGACCTCCCCGCCCAAAGTGGGTTCCCGGGTGCTGGCTGCCAGGTGATGCTTCCCAGGACCCCCATGCCTCCCGGCATCTTTCACCTCAGCTAGGTCAGCATTTTGCAGGCAGATGCTCATTGATCTGCAGGAGGCTGTGCATATTATTATTACCCTGTCATGGATACACGGATTGAGGTCCCAAGGGTCAAGAAGCTCTCCCCAGAGAGGCAGGAATGAGCCTTTTTGAGTCCCAGGACAGGGTAGGAATGATATAAAATGGATGTCTCTCCCAGGCAACAATGAGACTGCATGCACAGAACTCCCCAGGGTCACAAGCTGAACATGACTTTGTTCCATGTCAATCCAGGGGGCATTTATTGAGTCCCTTTTAGACACTGTGCTGGGGCCCTGCCCATAAGCATGAAGAAACATAGACTCTCCTCTCAGGGCAACAATGTATAGTTTATTTCTTCCTCTAGCCCAGGGAGAGCCTTGTTTAATTCTCACTCATTATGCTAGAGACCGGGACCAGCAGGTGTGACATTTGGTCCGCAGGAGGGCAAGAAAAGGCAACTTGGCCGGCAGACTCCAGGGGAAGGGCTTTCTGGGAATTTATGCAGTGGGAGGACATGATTTTACAGTTCTTTGGGAGAGGCTCCTCCTTCCCCGGAAAGACAGGTGATTTTTCCTCCTTTGAAGATACCCGAGTGATTTTGGCAGATTTTTCTTCATTTCAAAATGTTCTTGAGAAGCAAGTCTTGCTGACTGAAGAGTAAGCCGAGGGCAATGGGAAGCAGCAGAAGGACGCGGACCTGGAAGTCCCATAGACGCGTTCTAGTCCTTGCCCAGACGCCGAACCAAGGAATGCCTTGAGCAAGTCACTTTGCCTCTCCAGACCTCAGCTTCCTTATCTGAAAAACGTTAGCCATAACAGTGCGCACGGTTCTTAGTCTGTGCAGACTCTCGGGGGCTCTGCACAGACGGACTCACTTCATCCTCACATTCAGCCTGTGAGACAGAAAGCAGTCTTCAGACCTGCTTTCCAGGTGGAGGACACTGAAGCAGAGAGAAACAAAAATCGTCTTGCTCAGAGTCATGCAGCTAGTAAGCGGCAGAGATGGGATTTGGACATAGTCTATTTCCGGCATCTACTCTCTTGAGTGCTATGATGAGTTGCCTTTCGGCAGGTGAGACTAGGAGGTACTAATGTCTCTCAGTGCTTACATTCTATTGATCTGTGGGTTCCAGATGACCCCTAAAGCCTTGGTTTCTATATTTTAGACCACTGGAGCAAAGAGTTTATGGAAAAGTATTTGTAATTTTTGAATCAAAACTACCAGCTCATGCTAGCATAAAAATAAAAAGTTTTGAGGTGCTTTCAGAGATGGGATCACTCGAGAGCCTCACTGGATCTTGCCTCTACTGGGAAGGCCATAGCATCAGTTACCACACCAGAAAAAGGAAGCTCAGAGAGGTCAGGACTTGATGTTGTCACCCAGTAAAACCAGCATCAAAGCCAGTGGTTGAGTCTTACTTCTCCAGCAAGACCAGAAGCCTCCCGGCTGGTGTCCTGCAGTCTATCCTGCTTGAGTCGCACATTTCCTTTAGAACAGCCTCTTGGATTCAGAGAGACACACTGAATTCTGAATAGTGGCAGAGAAAGGAGCCTTTCTCTCTGAGGCTCTCCTCCATGCTTCTCCAGCAATGGGTCTCTCACACCCAGATACCTGGTCCCGCAACCAAGGGCGTCAGTTCACACACCCTCCATAATTCAGATGCATATGGCGGTCCCTGTAGAATGAGCTACTTTGGCCTTGAACTCCATCTTGGGCCTTTTAAAGGGCCATCTAACCTTGCAGCTTCTGCCAACTCAACTCCTCCTCCTTCCTCCACATTTGCAAGGTAGCTTCTGCCCTCCGCTCAGGGAAACTGCTCTCTCAAACATCACCTGTAACTTCCCAGTCCAAAGAGCAGCTGTCCGTTCCCTTAACACACCTGCTGCTTTCCCAGCAGTGACTTCTGCTCACATCCTCCCCTCCCCCTGCAGTATGTGGCCCACCATCCCTTCTTCAAATCCTACCCTTGTCCACAGGCCTAATTCACAAGCATCTCTTCCAGGAGGCCATAAGTCCAGAGAATAAAAGTCCTTCCAACCAGATACGCTCTATGTTTCTTGGATCACCCACAGCCCTTTTCTTGTGCCTGTCTTTGGACACACTTGACTTCTGCTATTCTTTTTTCTTTTTTTTTAAATCGCCGTTGGCCTTATACTTTCTCCTTTCCTTCACATCAGATGGCTTTTTACCTCTTGGTAATGCCAGGAGCAGTGGCTGGCACTGTGAAACACCTGCTTGATCTTAAATTAATCTTCTCCCAAGCCACAGAAGGATTCACTCTGCGAAACTATATGGCAAAGAAAAGGGATCGTTATACTCTAACTCTCTAATGTCTTTCCTGAATTTCACCAAATGCTTTCTTTTTTTCCTTCATTAATTCCTGACTGACAGAGCTCAGCCCCAGAGGTGAGAACATCCTTTCAGTAACTGCCATGTGGCCTGTCTCCTAAGAGGCGTCTGAGTATGAACACATCAGGCCAAGACTCTGTTCACTGGACCTTAGATTGTTCAAGGTCCACAACACACAGCTGCTGTTTTACCAGATAAACAGAGCTGGGAGGACTGAAGGCAAAGGAGACAGAATCAGGAGAACGACCTCACTCTTGAAGAGCCTTTGGTTTTCACTGAAACTGGTTATCCTCACAGAGGGAGAAGGTGGGACCAAGGAAATCTACTGAGGTAGTGACGTGTTTATTCTTCCTCTTTCCCCTCCCACAGTAATATATTAGAGAAGGGGACTGTAACTTGGAATTTTCACAATTAAAAAAACTTAAATTCTTCTAGTGGAAAGGAAAATCCCAATCCTTTCCTCTAAGGACAGCAAAACAGGTCAGCATAACAATGCTCCCAGGATTTCCAGGTCTCCTGGAGTCTTGCCTTACAAATAGCTCCAAATGCCATAACTAGCATTTGGCTAGCTTCTCGGCCTACCAGCACGTGGCTGTGGAGAACCATGACCCGAGGATACTGTGTGTGGCACAGCACTTTGGGGGATCAGGTCTGGTGGAGATGAGAGGCACTCGGGCTTCTTCCCACTGGCACCTCAAGGGAAACACAGGGCACGTCTGAGACGTTGACACAGTTCGCCAGCAAACAGGTTGCCATCATTCATCTGATCAAATGGGTGCTTTGGGAAGGCTGAGCAGAAAGGTGAAAGGGGCCTCCTCCTTCCTCACAGGCAGTGCTTCTCAAGCTTCCATCATCCCACTAAGGATTCTTTTTAGACTTTTTTTTCCAAATTGCCCCTCCTTGACATTTTAATGCCACAGATACAGTGTGCATCTGTTTGTGTTCTGGAACCCTTAGGAAGCCACAAGTCATTGTAATGCCTCAGATTTTTTGGTTCCTCAACAGTGACACCGCCCTCCCCCCCCACCCCCACCCCACCGTCCCTAGGGGCAATACCCTTCCGCTTAAGAACACAAGGCGCAGACCTGCCCTGTGGGTTGAGAAGCAACAGGACACTTCCTGGGTACCACCTCCGAGTTCCTTTTTCATTCTTTTTTCTCACCCTCCTTTAGACTCAGTTTGAGCCTTGTAGGCACAGGGCCAGGAGGCTCAACATGACTGGGTGACCGCTCCATGCAATACCATGGTGACACAAGGGTGTTGGGGCAGAGAGACTGACGAGTCCAGAGAATGGGTGGTTTCATTCAGTGGATGCTCAGACTCCACAGTTGTGAGTGTTGAACTAAAAATTATGATACAGGGGTTGAGGGGTAAAATTTTCTGCAGTAAACTTCTCCAAAGACTGGCAGTATGGAGTTCAGAATTGGTTCTATCACCCTTTTCATCAGCAAAAGGGGCTGAAATTGGATATTCCCTTCTGTCCAATCCAATTTTCCAATATTATAATTAAGTGGAGAAACAGACCTCCATTCCTGCACTTTCCCTTTGACTTGCCCACTTTACGGGCACAATGTAATGATTCTATTTACTAGCTCACTTTAGGCCAAAAATAAGAGGGCTAATAATACATTCACATTTCCATTATCAATCAGAAAATTGCAGGTCAGCTCTTGAAGGATATGTTGCTCAGCACATTAAATCCTTGAACTCAGCAAAAATGTATAAATACTTTTACTCCTGAAATTATGGTTTAAGAGAGACATGTGACAGGGCAAATGGGAGAGGAGGAGAATAATCAATTTAGACTGGTCTAAATGGAAGAGCAATGGATTGCTATTTTCCCCCTTTATCTAATATAGCATGCGAGAGTGCCCACGGTCCCTCTTTTGATATTCATATGATACCCATTTTCATATCAAAGTGGTGGCAATGAGTAACCCATCAGGACTCAACTCTCAGCCTTTGGCTTGGTGCCCGTACTTGGCCATCTGCTCTGTATGCATCACCCGGGGAGAGCACCAATGGACACCTGCCAGCCGCTATCACTAAAATGGGGTGAAGAACAAAATTATCATCCTTTTACCTGGGCACCAGAGGACCTAATTTTTCTGTCTGAAGCTAGTGCCAATTTGGTGTGCCACTCCTGCAAAGCCACAGGTTTATTATTAATCTCTTCCTAAACATTCATTACTGCCAGTGTTGTGAGAGCTCCATAGTGCTTCCAAGTGAATCTCCTCTATGACACCTGTTTTCTCCACCAAATAAGGAAAAAATATATGTGTGTGTGTATGTATGTATGTATGTATATATATATGTATATATACACATATGTATATACACATATGTATATATAGACATTCATATATATGTATATACATATATATATACATACATACACACACACATATATTTTTTTTCCTTATTTGGTGGAGAAAACAGGCGTCATATATATATATATGTATATATAGACATTCTTTTAATAGTGTCTGTAATAGGGGTAAGCAAACTAAAGCCTGTGGGCTAAAATCAGCCACACCCTTTGTTTCCATATTGTCTGTGGCTATTTTCCCTATAAGAGCAGCGCTGAGTCTTTGAACCAGAAACTGATTATTTGGCTTGCAAAAGCCAAAAATAATTACTGTCTTGTCCCTTTATGGAAAAAGTCTGAACTCTGCTTCGTGATATAGATTTTTTTGTTTTTAACTAAAAATGGAAAACGAAAGTTAAAATCTTTTTCTTCTCTAATTTTAGAATTCAGATTTTAGGATTCTCTTTAGAGCGGCACAATATACAGTTGTTTTTCTATACCCGGGAATGAAATTTGGGGATATAAACTCAGAAATGTAGTTTAAACATTATTGATAATGATATGTGTTGTTTATCTGTCACTTATGTTGAAAAACAATATTAAGTTTTCTCTTTGAGCAATAATTGTGGATACCCATTATAGAACACACTGGCATTTACCCAAAGGACAGATGTTTTCTTCATAAGCAAGGAAGCACGTTTGAAAAATGAACATACAGAATTTTTTTCATGTGTATATAAATTTAACATTAACATCCCAAACGATCTCTTAAGCAATGTCAAAGCAAAACATACAATGCAATATGCTGTATCGTTGCTAAATGTGATCTCAGTTCAGGTGACTCAGAGATCTAAGAACCTGAATATAGCAACCAATGACCTCACCTGTACTATCATATGTTTGCATCTAAACTTTTTGAGGATATCAATGTACTCATTAAATCTACTAATCTTTATTAAATATCTACTATCAATTATATTAAAAATATTGAATATAAGTGTATTAAAATTATAAATAATAATAAGACACAAAGCTATTTAAAAGACATAACTTCTGCTCACAGAAGTTAAACTCTAGTAGAGATGCTAAGAGGTGTTAAGAGGACCCAAATTCTATTTTATATATATGTATATGTATGTATGTGTGTGTGTATATATATATATATATATATATATATATATATATATATATAAATTTTAACATATTGAACATTCAGAGGTAAGAAAAACTTCCTTTTGTAGACAACAGCTTGATTATCATAACAAACAGCAAGAAAAAAGCTAACTGCCTGCACCCCTAAAAAAATTCTCTTTCCTTCCTAGGTGTCATAGTGACTGAAATTCTACTATATTTTAGAAATTCATTTATTAACGTTAAGCCCTGCTCTGATTTCCTTCCAAAGCCAAGGGTCATTATTTAGATTTTCCTAGGCACATTTAATTGCTGGCATTTTTTTTAAATTTTTTAAAAGATTTTATTTATTTATTTGACAGACAGAGGTCACAAGTAGGCAGAGAGTCAGCCAGAGAGAGAGGAGGAAGCAGGCTCCCCTCGGAGCAGAGTGCGCAATGTAGGGCTCAATCCCAGGACCCCAGGACCATGACCCGAGCCAAAGGCAGAGGCTTTAACCCACCAAGCCACCCAGGCGCCCCTAATTGCTGGCATTTTAAATATAAGAATCACTTAAATAAATTACTGTAATAGATTCCTTGTTTCTGATCATCTCACTTAAGATGCATGATTGTTCATGCATGATTTAACATATTGTTGTGTTGTTTACTTATCAGGTCACTTTCCACTATGAGAAATAGGAACGCCGCCTCATGAAGGCACAGGGAATTTTGTGCAAAGGAAGAATCATTAAAAGGGAGACAATATACACAAAAGGCAGGGGAAAGAATAAAGTATAAATAAATAAAAAAAAAATTTTTAAATAAGCTTAAACTCCTCTCAGTCTATTGACTAGTTGTGTATAAGGAGTTAATGTTACCAAGAAAATCAAGAGTCAGAAACAAAAAGGAAAGGTAGGGTCTTCTCAGTTACCCCACACCCCTAAAAATCAATCAGAATCAATAGTCATATCGAAGTGGGATGATGGTGATAAAGGGAAAGAGAAAAAAGAGATATTTCCCATAAATTCTACGTTATTGATGACTGACCATACAGAGGCTGATGTCCACAACAGGAATGAGCGTTTATAAACTCATCCATTAAATGCCTGCTCTATTCTAATGCAAAAAAAATAACCCTTTGTTAACTTAAGGTCCTTGTGCCTCAGCCACTGAGCCACGTGTGATTATTAACAAAGCCCAAAGCAAAATTCAAGGTACTAAAATTGTGACATCCTTGTAGGGAATTCAAATGCATTATTATTCCCTAGTAGACACTAAAAGCTACAATAAAGCAGAAGACTTCAGTGGACACACTTCAGCTGGCATTGCATGTAAACAGGATTTGAATAAATATGGTCATTTGCCTGTCCAGCTACAACCAGCAAGTCTGCCCCAAATCTTAGGAATGTGTGTTGTATTTGCTCTCTACTTTATTGGTGGTAGTTATGTATATTCCAATTAACGCATGGCATATCATATAACCATCTTGCTGGGATCGTTTTTCTTATTTTATTTGTGTGAATGTGTGAAATTTTATCACGTGTAAAGATCTGTGTAACTACCACCACAATCACAATACAGAATTGATCCATACCACGGAGAATTCTCTGTCCATCCTTTTATAGCCACATCCTGTCCCTAATACCTGGTGATCATGAGCTTGTCTCTTTCTATAATGGTGTCATTTTTAGAGTGTGATAGAAGTGAAATCATATGGGATATGTCTTCTTTTTGAAGATTCACCTATTTTTTTCAAGTACATATATGGCATATATATATAATTTTATATTTTTTACATTTATATATATATAAAATCACGTTCATATATTAACGTGGTATAATCTTGTCTCAAATTTTATTAAAGTGTTTCTAAGTTCAGTTTGACTCAATCTACAACAAGACATTAGAGACCGCCCCGGGGAGAAAATTGCCAGAGTGTGGTCTGCAGGGTGACTCACTCCCCGACAGACAGCAGGGCTCTGTGCTTTTAAAATGGCTCAATAGCTCTAAGAGCTGGATTCTATGATAAAGCTGAAAGGCACCTAATATGAGAGTATTTGGAGCAAATCTCCACAGCCTAGATCACGGTCTTTGGAAGGCACCACTGGGAAGAACACACTACAGGAAGAAAGGCAGCTTTGCTTCCCAAATGTGATGCTCATCTTGCCTTCCCTGAGGTTTTCTAGCAACTGAGAAGGCTCATGAGTGCTTTTGCTGAACAGGGTGAAGATAAAGAGTTAATGACTTCTAGCCAGGCCATAAATTAACCTGTTTTTTTACAAATCTGAAGGAAGAGGTGCTCCAGAGGACTAATGAACACTCGCATCTAAAAATAACTCCTTACTTAATTAACAGCACACTCCATGGTCATTCTAAGTAAGCTGGCCAGGCTGAGGACCCTCAGTTCCATGGTTGTTCACCTTAAAAAGTTCCCCCCAAACACTGAAATTGTTTGAACTTCAGGGGGAAATAGCAGAGAGGCAACTGAGGAGAAGGATGTCAGAGGGAGGGAACTAATTTCATTTTCAGCAAGGAAGAGACAGTATACTGGAAGTCATCCATGCAGAAGGTCAGGGTGAGGAAGGGAGGGACCAAAGATGGAACCAGAGTGGCATAAGCCACCAGTTCCAAGCAGTTTGTACAGATGGCCTAGGAGTGGGGAGGGGGCCACCCGACACAAGAAATACCCACCTCTACCTTTGGGAAACTAAGCCCAAACCAGCCTGGAGGAAGAGTAGGCAGCTGTCCAAAGTGGAAGGATTTCAAGAGTCTAAATGACAACAGCCAACATTTGCTGAGCTCTTATTTTGTGCAAGCAATTGTACTAACTATGCTAACATGTATTATCTCACGTAATGCTCCCAGCAACCCATTTTACAGATCATAAAACTGAGGCTTAGAAAAGTTATGTTACTTGCTCAAGGTTCCCGAGCAAGTTAGGAGAGGAACCGGGAAATGGACCCACACAGATTGAGACACTGTTCTGCCTTATTAAACGGGAACAATACCGACTGCCAGGACTCCTATGACAATTCAAGAGGGCCTTACAGTTACTAGGTGCTCAATAAATATACCTCCCAAATCTTTCAAAATGATCTAAGTCAGACCCAAGAAAATCAACCAATGAAATTTGTTCCCTTGTGGTAAAGTCTGTGTCTCTAGCAGTACTCTTAAAAAAAAACAAAAACAAAAACAAAAACAAACAAAAAAAACCCCACCACAACAAATACAAATAGTACATATTATACACATTGCTCCCGAAGACTTCCACCAGATCTGAAAACGGACAACTGGAACAACATGATTTGTATGCTCTAAGAGCAATTTCATTCTCAGAGAGCTAAACTGTTAGAAAACATTTCTCTTCTTATAGACCTGGGTTTCGATGATATCCTTTTCTACGTTTAACACATCCTCTTAAAGTTTCCAGCTGAAACTGCAATGAGGGGCTGAATGAGCCTAGCAAGGATTGCACTGAATGATTTCAAACTTTCTAACATTGGCATTAGCACTTCCATTGTCTCCGTTAATTTTTATAACATTTTATAGGTATGTATGTATGTATATATTTATTTATTTTAGGGAGACAGAGAGAGGGCATGAAAGTGGGGTGGGGGCAGAAGGAGAAGGACAAGCAGACTCCCCACTGAGTGTGGAGCCTAGAGCTGAGCTCAAACTCACAAGCCTGAGATCACAGCCTGAGCTGAAATCAAGAGTCGGGTGACTGACTGAAACACCCAGGCGCCCCAGTTTTTATAACATTTTAAATAGAAAAAGTAAGAGTCACACAAAGATTCACTTATCACCCAAATACTGATGTAGGTGGAGACAGCAACATTTCCAAGTCTAAACTGACAGGTAGTACCCCTGCACATCCGCTTGAAATGCTTATTCATCATCTTAATTCAGCATGAAAAAGGCGGTTCATATATACTGATATTGAATATATGGGGAACATTGGAAAGTCATGTATTTCATTAAACCAGCGCACCAGTAACTATCTGTTGAGGATTTCAATTTGTTAGGATACAAAAGCAAATAACTCTTGCATCAAAGGAAGGCAAATTATAAGGCAGACTAGGTTTAATGCTTTAAGGGAGGGGTAGAGACTATGGCGAACTTGAACTGCACCAAGTTATCTAAAGAGGACAGTGGCTACACAGCTGCTGATCACCTCTAGGAAGGGTAGGCCCCAAGACACATACCGTTTCTTGCCTTTTATATGAAATCTCCCACTGTTAAAACTTAGTAATGAATACTTTTTAAAAAAAAATAGAAATAAGAAGTGAACACTGTGCTGGCCAAAGTAAGTAAGTCTGAGGCTAGAGCCCAAGTACAGACCAGGAACTATATCCTCTAGGTAAAAGGCATCTATGGATAATTTTTGCTTGGTTGAAAAGGAAGAAAGGGAGGCCAGGGGGTTTAAATCGGCAAAGGGTGTGGTGCCAGAGACCCAGGAGTGAGCATGAGCACCCTTCCACACCAGAGCATCTCTAAAGGACAGAGAAGGCAAAAGAAATGCAAGGTACAAAGAAGACAAAGCAAAGCAGCTTTGCTCTCTTTACGCTGTGTATAATGTGAGCAACAGCCGACGCTGTGGGGGGGTGGGGGGGAAACTAGGCAAAAATGGCTGGAGATGTCTGTGAGCCAGTTCAACATCGTGAGGCCAAAATCAGACATGTGAGGCATGAAGCACTTCCTCTCCCCACTCTGGAGTGGTAAGCAGATGACAAGTGTGGGAGCCAACGTTTCTAGGCATCGGCATGCCTAGCTCCATGCTGTGTGCTTCGTAGAGATTCTCATATATTTAACCTGGATACCGAAATCAAGCAGATACTATTCTCCCCACTTTATAGATAAGGAAACTGAGGTTTGGGGACATGATTGCCCAAGGTCCTAAAACTGGTGGGTGGCAGAGCAGGCATAACCCACAGCTATCTGACTCCAGCGGCCGAGTTCTTCATCTGTGCCCACAGTTGTCACTCTGGCAGGGCTTAAAATGGGGCCCGAAGAATAAAGTTCTGAAATGCTGCTGGTGCACGACCCTTCAGGAGCTTCAACAACCAGAGAGAGTGAAGGAAGCACATGTTCACCTTTTCTCCATGATGGTATTTTCTGGGTAGCAGAATGAGGAGTTGATGCAAGCCATTATCAGCATGCCAGTTTTCCCTCCTCCCTCCTCTGCTACTTCTGTGCAGGGTGACACTGACCAGGTCCCCAGAGCCCCCTGTGAAGTTGTCTAGGATTCAGTTCTCCATCTGTACAAGAAGAACATTATAACTTCAGCTGCCAAAGAAAGGAGAGCCCAAGAGAATTTCCCAAAGTCTACCCCTGCATATTTTCAAAAAAGACTTTTCATACAATGGCAACACTGTCAAATTCCTTCAGCTTCCTTCTGTTAGTCTGTAATGTCCAGGAGAATTCACACCACTGTGCCGATTCCCAGGCTCCTTGGCTCTTTGAAGAGCCCATAACCCAGTTAGTAATCACCTCTGATTCTCTAGGGTTTCATTTTGCCTGTTTTCAACCAAAGAAATGGGAGAAAGTCTTACAAGGTATAAAAGCCCAAGTTTGGGGCGCCTGGGTGGCTCAGTGGGTTAAGCCTCTGCCTTCGGCTCAGGTCATGATCTCAGGGTCCTGGGATCGAGCCCCACATCGGGTTCTCTGCTCAGCAGGGAGCCTCCTTCCTCCTCTCTCTCTGCCTGCTTGTGATCTCTCTGTCAAATAAATAAATAAAACCTTAAAAAAAAAAAAAAGCCCAAGTTCATGCCCCTAACCTAAAGACGAGGACACAATTGATAAAGACACAAACATAAAAAGTGGTTTAAAAAGTTATTCATAAAAATACAGTTGGGCTTCTGGGTGGCTCAGCTGGTTAAACATCTGCCTTCGGCTCAGGCTTAGGAATGGATTTCCTTAATGTCCATTCTTTGAAATTCTGAGACACTGGCTTATCCAAAAGCAGCAGATTTTGAGAACTTAATGTACTCAAGTGCTGAAATTTATAAATGAACTTCCTGATTTTTTTCAACAAATATATTGGAAGGAACAAAGGAGTGAGAGAGAAGAAAACCCATACATTAAAAGGAACTTTGAGACATAGCAACAGATCACAATGTATGAACTTTATTTCATGCTAATTTCAATAAATCATAATTTTTAAAAATTATGAGATAAGGAAATTTAAACACCCCCAGATATTATATAAGATCAAGGAATTAGTGTTAATTTTTAATGCAATAATGATATTGTGCTTGTTCTTTTAAATATATTTTTATCTTTGAGAGATAACATGATATAATGTGTAAAGATTCAGTAGTACATATAATGTCTGAGATTTGCTTCAAAATAATCCTGGGAAAGAAAAGAAGTGGGTAGAGTGGTTCAGGCCTAACACGTTTGGGCATGAGTTGAAAATTGGTAGAGCAAGGTCATGGTTAAGTGGGGGTTCTTTACACTATTTTCTCTCTTTCATGTTTGAAATTTGCCATGATAAAAGAGGAAAAGAGGTTGTGGCGATCAGTTTCTACCAGTTAGAAGAGACATCTGAGAGGGACCTCTTACAAAAGAGGATGCCCACATGTTCCATGCAACCCACAACTGATTTCATGTAAATAAACAATATGTTCATTTTTAAAAACAAAGAAACTTTCAGGCACAGATTATCCCTTTGAGCAACGGTCCTCTAATGCCTTGCTAATACTAAGATCTTCTTTCTAATGGCCTCTTGCTGCATCTCTATCCAAAAGATGATCTGAACACAGAGCAAACTCATATCCAAAATTGAACTTATCATTTTCCAACCAACCTACTTCCTGTTCTTTATCTTAGTATTACTGCAAGCCCCATTGACTCAGTAGCCCAATCTATAAGCCTGAGTTATTTTCAACCTCTCTCCCTCATCCTTCCATCCATCTACTTGTCATATCCAATCAATTCTAGATCAGAAAGTGTCCATCAGCAATGAACTGGCATAGATTCTGAGAGTCGGAGAACAGAAAGAGGGAACAAAGGGCTTGGTGGTCACCAGGTCACATGTGCATAACCCAACCCAGGGGAGTCAGCAACAAAGATGTACACCCACAAGAGAGAGCAGTAGCAATGAGAAACCTACCACCTTAGGTGAAGGTACCTCTAACTTCTCTGAGGGACTGATATAGTTAGACGTTGGGCATAACCTTATACCCCACCTGCCAGGGAGATCAAGCACATGATGAAAGTATGAATCACTCAGAGAGAAAGGAAAAACAAACAAAAACAAACAAAAACAAACAAACAAACAAAAAAACCCTATTCTAGAAGAGGACCAAACCACAACCTACAGACTACCAAAATGGGAGAATGAGAAATGCTGAGCTGTTCAAATGGCAAAAGGAGACATTAGCAAAATACAAAAATAGCAGGGAGAGTAACAGTCAGAACTTAATTGCTGTCTACGGATAGCATCTGAAATCTATTGTAACAAGGCTACCATGATTCATTCCACCAAGTCAAGCCTGGAGCCAAATGAACAAAAGGAAAAAAAAAAAAAAGGCATTTGACAAAAAAGATGCTTGTAACACATTTAATTTTGCATAAGGAATGTAAACTTCCCAAGGATTTGACCTAAAGCATTAAGCTGGCCCATATATTGTTCTAATCAATTAGGCCTTCCTGCATCAGCACTTTTGCCCTGCAAACAACCAAAGCCATCATGCTTTCTAATCAGCAGAAAAAATTCATACAGACTGGTTTATTTCCATTTGATTCCTGTTAAGTGCCTAGGAAAAAAGGAATAACTTTTAAATCAGATCTGAGGATCTCTGCAAGTGGAAAGGATGAATCGTCTTTAAATGACACCCATCTGAAAGAGAGAAATGGCTAGATGCTACTTGGTGTTTGTCTTGGGGCTTTTCAACATTCTGAGATTTAAAACTATGGACTTTCATATTGAGAGATGTCATTTAGAATTACCCAAATTCAAAAAATGGAGCCTTCAATGCTATTCTGATGATTATGATCTTAGATTTATCGAAATTGGAAGAGGGTGTATTTTGCACTAAAATGAGCTTAAAGGTAGTCTGTTCCATCCTTTTCAACCTCTGTATGGAAATGCAGCAACCTCTGCGGTAGGCTCTTTATTAATGTTAGTAATAATATCAATCAGATATTTATTAAACACTTACTATGTGGCAGGTGGTATGCAAAGTTCTCTCTATACTTTATTTCATTCAATCCTCACCAAATCCTATGAGGTTGTTATAATTACAAACCCCATTTCATAGATGGTTAAGACTATGGATACCAGTCAACGAACATTCCATTGACTCCTCTGTAAATAAAAGGATATAAGAACAATGAATAAATGCCCCAACACAAAATCTTCAGAAAACTGCTTTAGTTCTATACCTCAGTCTAATGACAACTTGCATTTTTTTTAAACCTCTTAAGTCCTCAGAAAATATCTAAGGAACCCAAGTTCATGTCCAAGTATTTTCCCACAAAACTTCAATGATATCACCCTGAGACTTTATTCAGTATCTCCAGCATTTTGCTTACTTTGTTGCTTGCTTATTGGGATTTCCAGAATATAAAAATACAAATTAGACCAATACTTTAAGGGTCTACTGTATGCTAGATAGTATACTTGTGAATTATTTTATTTTCACAATGTAACTATGAGACAGTATCTTTCACAGTTTTCACAGTGTACAGGCATAAACCCAGAGCAAAGAGACACCCAGCTGATAAAGGCTGAGACTGGGATATAGTTCCAGGTCTTCCAGTTCCAAAAGGGGGATAAGAAACTAGGACTCTGGCTAACTGACTTGCAGTGGGGCGGGGGCGGGAGTGTGAATAGTTTATTGAAGAGTTTTCATTATTTATTCAATTCCTGGACCTGGATGGCAGTACAGAGTATGTCATCCCGGTCCCAAGTTTCTTTTGAAAATTTCAACATGGACTATGTGAGTAGTGAAATGTAAAGGCTGACAATGCAGTGCTCTTGCTTTCTACAACAGCGAATCATTTGCTCCTCATATTTCCATCCAGAGCTGTGTTAGGAGACATAAAAAGTGCCTCAAATTTAAGCAAAGAAAAAGGGGAAATGGGAAGTCACACCAACGGAAACACTCATGATTCCAATGATTGTTTTTTGATCTCTGAGTGTGCTCGGTGCCGTTCTCATAAAGTTAAATTTCAACCAGTGAAGTCAATAATGCTAGATGACCTACACTGTTGACAGTTTGTGGCAAATGAACTCAGCATTCTGCCACCCTAACAGTAGCAGCAGCAAATACTAGTGAGTATGGCACGAATGTATTTGCTAGTGTCTTCTTGTTCTGAATTCCCCCAAATTGATCTTCCAGTTTCAAGCAGTTCCCTGAACCCCAAATACCAGGTGAACCATACAATGTAGATCAATGGATTTTTCAAGTGCAATAATTGTCTCTCTCTGGGAGATCCCCATTAGTCCCAGTAGGAAGAATACTTTGATTGACCTCAAGGAACACAGCAGATGTGAATAAAACTGTGTGTGCTGCTGACCTTATCAGGAGAGAGCCAGACCTTGAAAATCACAGGGGAACACCCTGGGCCTGTGCATGTGGGCTGTGGGAAACCAAACAGCTGGTCAAGTGTGTGCTTTCTTTAAAAAGACAACCAAACCCCAAACTGCATCCATGTGAGGAGAAAGAAGTATTTGAATCAAGAATATCTCTTTATGTTTAAAAACACTGTCAGGAAAGAATAATATGACTGGAAACAAGAGGAGGTATGTTGTAAGCCTCTAGGAATCTTGAGTCCACCAGTAAAAAGATTTTCTACATAAAATCCTGCTTAAGCTCCTAGGGACAGAGGAGAAGTTTACTACATTACCTTCGAATGCACTTTTCCTGCTCTGTTTAGGGGCTCTATAGTCAAATAAGATGGGAGGAAGAGGGTGGAGAATCAGCAAAATTGACTTCTCATATAGTTTCAGCCCAAAGGAACAGGTTAGAATTATGAGAGAGGGAGGAGGGAAAAAAAGAGGGAGGGAGGGAAGGAGGGAGGGAAAAAAAAGGAGCAAGAATTAAGAAAGTAGGAAGGAAGGGGAATCTAGAAGATGCTCTGGAAAGTCTTGACTTTGGAATGGGAGGAGTTTTTATCTCCACTGAAGTCACTACCCAACACCAAAAGGGCTGATCTGTCTGGAACAGAGGCAACCCCTACCGCCCTGCCATGTGCTGCAGCAAGAAACAGAGCACATCGCTAGGAGACAAGAATCACAAGCTACTGAATCCTCACACATCTGAGAAAGCAGAATGTGATCCTGGGCAAAGCACAGCCATGAGAGCTCAGGAGATGAGCTTTTTGTGCAGCAAAACCGGTGCCTTCCCAAACAAGCAGAACAGACACGGGGGCGTGGAAATGAGCCCTCGACCGTATGCCAGGAGAGGACTTGTAGGAAACCCAAACATGCAGCTGAGGAAAGATTTGGAGGAAGATCATTCCAGACTGAAGGAAAAAAGCCAAGGTGGGGAAGAGCACGAGAGGGTCCTGGGAGCAGAAGAGAGGGTAGTGTGTTGGGGCACTGTGGGTGATGGGGAGAGGGGTAAGAAATGAAGGCAAAGTGGACCAAATCAGGTAGGGCTTTATAAGAATACAGAATGCCTCCCCGTCTTGTAAGTAAAAAAAACCTGGCCCATCCACATGGACTTCTAGCAACCTGTTGTCTCCACGAAGGCAACCCAAGCCAGAACAATTACCAACATCTGTGTAGAGCTTTGCATCTTATGGACAGTGATAAAACACTAGATTGGGGGTCAATAGCCTTTGAAGTAGTCCTCACGGGTTAAGGGACAGAAGCCAAGTGCCTTAACTTCTTTATGCAAGCTGCAAAAGAAAATGGATTTAATTACATGATCTTGAAGGTCCTTTCCAGCCTGTGATTTTATATTTCTATTCCTGCATTTCCACTGAAAACAGATCTAGGCCAGCAAAGCTATTGCATATTTTATATGAAGCCATATCTTTACTCATGCTTATTAATAGGTCTGCTAATTAGAAAAATAGCAATTTTCTCAAGCAATATTTCTATGTAAAAGTAAAAACAACCACCCAAATATGCCTCCTCTTAAGACTGATTTTGCAAGAAAATCTTATCTTCTGGTAAATATAAGATCTAACCGGGAGACTTTTCACTCCTTCCTGGGTGCAATTAACAGCAAACACCTTGTCATAAACATTTTCGAAAGGTCAGAGATGGCAACAATTTTGCTAAAGAGATAAACAGTCGAATAAAACACTGCCCTGGTAATTCCCAGGCTTCAAAAAACAGCATATGTCTGATCAATAATGAGACACACAAAAGGGATTATGGGATAAAAGGCGGGTCCAATTTAAGGTATTAAAAACTTGCCCAAGTCATTTTTTTCCCCCAACACATCTTGTGTTGCCGCAGATACCAGAGCCATTAATGGGCAACGTTAGGAAAGTAAGATTCTGGCTATGAAACAAAAGACTGTTTTAGGTTGGAGGAGTAAACAATAGTAAGAATAAGGACTTTTGCAAAAGCCAAGGTAAGAACATTTTCCCTCCGTAATAAATCAACTATTGAGCTCAAATTTCAAATGCTATTTTGAATTTATGATTGCCTTTTACCTTTGTCCTAGCACAAACTATAAGAGCTCAAAAGATGCTAGTTTATTCTTAAAAGTGTATGCTTATACTTTAAATGTGCCTTAGAAATAGCATGTTTTATGTATATTTTCCTATCTAGTACTGTTGTCTTAAAAGTAAATTTAACTTTTTGTACATTGAAGAGATAGGTTTACTTTCTAAAATGTTCATTGTAAATTTTAATTTTTTAAATAAGGCATTTCCAGTCCTTATGGCAGGTTTCATATTCCTGGCAAAAGTATTTTATCACTTAAACTGCATTACACATTGATTATCTATTATCTGTTCATATTAAGGAGGTTCTATTATCAGTTAATGTCTACTAAACAATCAGTAAAATCGAAGTGAAACCAGAATAAACTTAAACAAATATTAGTGGGATAAAATTCAGAGAAAATTGAGACCATGTACACTTACAAGGGTAGGCTTTGTGAGAACTCATTTCTACCTAAAAGATCTAATTTATCTTTTTTAATGCCATCAAAGTTAATAACGGATGACATGTCTTATAGCTTCAGTGATGCAGCAACTTGTCGATAACATGGGGAATTTAGAAACCAATTCATCAATTCACGATTTTTTTATTGGACCATGGATGGTTAATTATAAGTCATTAGACTCTCCAATAATAAAACCCTAGAAAGAGAGAGTTAATTAATACAGAAGTGAGTACCTTGAGTACCTTAACTAACTCAATGAATAAGAGTTCCTATTGTCCCTCAATAACAGGTGGTACTTTTCACTTTGAGCATTTTTAGGGTGGGGTGAGAATAAGGTATATAGAATGGGAGAAAATGAAGTAGAAAAAAAAGATGACTCTCTCTCTCTATATATATATACATACATATATGTAATTAGAGGCCTATGTCTAATTGTATACATATAATTGCATATATTTGTGAGGTGTTTATATATTTACATTTGTTTTTACATATATTTATATTTTTTATGTATTTATTTACATACAAGTATATTTTGTGTTTATATGTCTTTTGTTATAGGTATATTTACTTCACAAATACCTCTCTCCCAGACACCCACAATGAGTCTATTATTTTCTGGGTAAATAAGGAGGAGTGCAACTTTCCCTTATGTCCTTATTCAGAGGGGAGGCGGGGTGGTTGAAAGATTTCCCCACATCTCAGTTTTACACTTACTGGTTAAGGTTGCACTGCTCCTCATGTATTTGCATACTGATATTCCATTACCTCTTAAATGTCCATGCTGGAGAGGACCTTAGTGATTATCTGACCCCCTTACCCCCTTCACAATTGGAGAACTAGCTCAGGGACATTAAGAGACCTGTCCATGTGCTGTGAATTGTGTAAGACTGATGATTCACAGACCTGTACTCCCCTGAAGCAAATAATACATTATATGTTAATTAAAAAAATAAGAGAGAGAAGGACCTGTCTAAGGTCACACAGTCAGTTAGACAGTCCCACCCTCCCAGCCCCCCACCTAGCAATCACTGCACCAAGCTTCTCTGCTCTCCCCTGCCCAAGAACACATCTTCTGACACTCACGACGGAGAAATTAATGAGTCTGTAAGTTAAAGATTTGCCTTAAACAAATTTGGTTCATTACTATTTAATTGAGGAGGCTTCAGAGCAATAAAAGCCTTGCTTACCAAAACAAGATAAGCAGCTCATGAAACATTGAGCTCGAGAAATTCAAAAACTGTCACAAGTCAGTTAAGTGCTGCCTTTCTTTTTGATGAATGCCACTCAGTAGCTTCAGAAGTATCAGAAACTAATGGTGTCCCGGCACTCCGTAGGCATACATTAATGGGATCGGGAACATAAAATATAAACAATAATGTACATATTGATTGTTCCGGACACTTGAAGCCCAACAAACATTTGAAAGGTCAGTCTTTGTACTTGCATCACATTACAGATAAGTCATTTGCTTAAAGCTGGAAACTTGCCTCTCCATGTAAATTTATCTTGTGACCTATCAGCTTCATCATGCCATGCCTCTGTTGCTTCCTTAGGTTCTGGCATGAAAAATATACCGGAAGTGCTTAACCCCACAAGACATATTCAAATAAATGAAAATACACATTGCCAGGAAGGATACTCTGTGGCAGCAACCTGTTCTATAGGCTGAATATGCCACAAAACAGGATTTTACCGATAGAACATATTCAAGAGTTTCTATAAGTCTCTTACCACATGAGCTTACCAATGAATATGTGTGCTTTCAAGGTGTTTCAAAAATATACACGTTTTAGGCAGTACAATGCCAAAATTATTTTTACTGTCACCAAAAAACTAAATTTGGTTTAGCTAGTTCACACTAGAGTATGGGGATTCCCTTCTGAAGGCACCTCTCCTCCAGAATCAGGCTTCCATCTAGCAGGCTTTCTGGTGCTCCCACCTCTGGACAAAAGGATAGTAGATACAGATGCATCGAGATCCACCAGCTCCAGTTCCTTCCCCCAAATGGTAAGCCCCATTTGGAGTCAATCTCCCACTGCTGGCTTTCACAAAGAGCAAGAGCAACTTGGAGAGGTTGAAAGAAAGACTTGCAGTTTATGCCCTCTTTCCAAGAACAAGCAAGAGTTGGAATGTCCTCTGGAAGAGCCTTGCAAAAACACTTTTTAGAATCTCCTCTGGCAGAAGACATTCCTGTATCTGTAGAAGAGTGAAAATACACAGGCCTTTAGGCGGACAGTTTTAATCTTAAGTATTTCAACAGTTGCCTGTGAGGAAGGCAACCAGATTTTCTGAATTTTCATTATATGGATCTTTCACACGGACTTCTGTGAAATTCTACAATAGCTAAAACCAGACATTTTGAAAACGAGATTGCCTTATTCCTGAATACCAGTTGCAAAAACACTTCTTTTAAAAAGATTTTATTTATTTGACAGAGAGAGACAGCAAGAGAGGGAACACAAGGAGGGGAAGTGGGGAGGGAGAAGTAGGCTCCCTGCTGAGCAGAGAGCCCTTCACAGGACTGGATCCCAGGATCCATCCAGGGATCATGACCTGAGCCACCCAGGCACCGCTCAAAAACACTTTTTAAATTTATATTACATTCATTAGCAATTTAGCAATCCTAAAATCGTGTATTTATAATTTATATTAAAATATCAACATTCTAATAATACAGAATTTTAAAACCCTAAAGGAAAACAGTGATTTCTTCAGTAGCCAAGCGACCTGATTTTGATGTAAAAGACATCATTTCACAGTTATCTAATGAAATAATTACCTATAGATTATTCTACTTTATTTACTTTTTAAAAGATTTTATTTATTTATTTCTCAGAGAGAGAAAGCATGCACAAGCAGGGGTGGGGAAGTGGGTAGCACACTGGCAGGGCTGCAGAAGCAGCAGGTAGAGGGAGAAACAGGCTCCCCTCTGCACAGGGAGCCCATGCCTCCTGCCCATGCAGGACTCCATCCCAGGACCCTGGGATCATGACCTGAGCTGAAAGCAGACACTTAACGGACTGAGCCACCCAGGCACCGAGGTTATTCTATTTTAATATGTATGTAAAACCTCAAGTGGACCAGAGGATTTAATAAATATCAGTTTAACCAAAATCTGGTGATTATACTTGATCAAAAGAGAATTATCATCATATTAATCATCATATTAATATTGAGTGAAAAAAATTCAGGACCCTGATAGGGATTATGTTTTTTTAATAAATAAATTGTATTCTGAAATACAGGTTGTAACTTCATTTTGTCAAATATTGAGAGATGTTCATGCAAAGGAAAGGCAGCATTTTAAAGCTGTAAACATTATCTTTTAGCATGCCAAAATGCATCTTTTATGGAGCTAATTTTTAATCATATAAAACCTGTTGGCTAAGAATCCCCTTAAAAGCTGTTTTCTGCATTTTCTGTGCTTTAAATTTTAAACGGAGACCTTGATGATTAATGAACAAGAAGAAAAACCTTTAATTTGAGACCAAAGAATCCTACTTCACTACTGCTTACAATAAGATAAATACAAAAAGGGGAGCCTGGGTGGCTCAGTTGGTTAAGCAGCTGCCTTCCGCTCCGGCCATGATTCCAGGGTCCTGGGATCGAGCCCCGCATCAGGCTCCCCGTTTGGCAGAGAGCCTGCTTCTCTCTCTCCCTCTGCCTGCTGCTCTGCTTACTTGTGCTCTATGTCAAATAAATAAATAAAATCTTAAAAAAAAGATAAATATAAAAAAATGACCAAAGTTGTGTCTTCATTATATCAAAAACTGTTCGCACGTCCTAAGATGCAGACTTACGCTGACATTCAAGGACAAAGCCACCTGCACTGTCAGACTGAAGGAACTGTGTGGTCCTCCCAAGGAGGTTTTTCGTGCAAAAATTCAAAATAAAAGTCCATTTATTATATCCTCCCTCTGAATGTTTTCTCAAAAGTTACGTTACTCTTTCAAGGCTAAAGCCAAATTTGCAGGTGGACTGTTTTTCCTGTGCACCAACCTCGGGATCTTTTCTTCCTTCTTTTTTTTTTTTTTTTTTTCTTCTTGAAAAGGTCCCGGCCGGCTCTCTGGGCAGCAACTCCATGAGGCCGGAGGCTGTGTACCTCCAGGTCCTGCCCCTGGCGTCTCAGGTCTAGAAAAAATGGAACTAGGCTATCAGTATCACCTGAGTTTCAAAGAAATGTTCTCTGCTGCAGTACCTAAACTCAAAGGATTTCCCTTTGACAAGAGGCGTGTGGTGATGTGAAAAGGGAAATGAGGGTCCCTACTGGGACTGTGAACGTCCTTGCTTTTGCGAGGCCAACTGCCACACTCCAGGCTTTTCTTATTCCCTGACAAGGCTCGTCCCAGCCCTCCCCTGGGAGGCTTTTGACAGCAACTGCAAACAACAGAAGCCAGCAGGAATGTGTAAGAACAGGTGCTGGAGCCTCCCAGGGCAGCCTGCTTGCAGAGAAAGGGCGTCCTCAGAGCAGCCTTGGGACATCCCACTTCGGAGATGCTCTCTTGCCCTCTGCCACCGCAAGATCTTGCTTCTTTTCATGCAGCAGATGTTTGGAGAGATTTGTAACGATGCATTATGGCTTCTAAGTTGCTGCTGGCAAATTTTCTTGGTCAGCTCTTAAGGAGACTTTGGTGAGATTGCCACCAAGGTAAAACAAGGATGGAAAAATTCATTCTTGGGTTTGAGTTCAGATAAGGGAAATAATAATAAAAGGCTAGGACCTTCCCATATTACTCCATTATTCCAGGTTATGGCTTTCCACCTCCTACCACATTTCAGGAAAGGGGACATGCCTAGGTTCAGGGAGTCTCCGGCATTTAAGAGGAAACAGATCAGAGAGTGCTTCCTCTACAAACAGGTCAGGAATATCCATATACCGCACGTCCCAGCACGTTAGACCCCACCTCGGGAGCATCTCCCGACTACTACTAACTCTAACATCCAACTACTATTAACTCTTACTCTTTTCCACTTTATTAAAACCACTCTGTGGGCAGGGTGCTCTGCATGTGGACATAGTCACCTGTGCGAGTGAATCACCACTCAGCATGGCTGTTTTGGCCAGCTTCTTAAAGTGCAGTCCATGGACCAGCAGAAGCAGCATGAGACATTGCCTGGGAGCTTGTTAGAAATGTAAAATCTCGGGCTGCCTCGGTGGCTCAGTCAGTTAAGCAACCGATTCTTAATATCAACTCAGGCCTTTGATCTCAGGGTCTGAGTTCAGGTCCCTCTCTGGACTCCACATTGGGGGTGGAGCCTACTTAAAAAAAAAAGGGGGGGCGCCTGGGTGGCTCAGTGGGTTAAAGCCTCTGCTTTCGGCTCAGGTCATGATCCTGGGGTCCTGGGATCGAGCTGCGCGTTGGGCTCTCTGCTCCTCGGAGAACCTGCTTCCTCCTCTCTCTCCCTGCCTGCCTCTCTTGCCTACTTGTGGTCTCTGTCTGTCGGATAAATAAATAAAATCTTAAAAAAAAAAAAAAAGTTAAACCTCAACCCTACCCTAGACCTTTGAAAACTACATTTAGCCAGATCCCAAAATGACTGTTATGCAGATCCAAGTTTGAACTGCACTATAGTACAGCTTCTTAGAGCAACTCTGTGCTCAGGATTCAGAGAGCAAGGTCTGCCCTATACCAATGCAGTGGCTTACACTGCTCCAAGAGCACTCCGGTGCATTATGAAAGCCAATGAATCTATGTTATGGTTGAGAAGACCAAAGTCAAACAGTAAGTGACTGGGGGTAGAACTCAAAATTTCCAAATCTTAGATTTTTGTCCTTTCAGCTGCTTCGGCTAGTCCTAAGGAATGGCTCTTTCACACCTGGGCCATGAGAACTTTCTTTTTTTTTTTCCTATTGGTATCATTAGTATAATGGAAAGAAGACTTCAAGTACTGTTTCTACCGTTATTCACCCTCATAACTTTGAACAAATCACTTCTTTAAAAAATAGGTTGGAAGCCAAACAAAACGAAGAACATTTATAAAACAAAGTTATTAAACTAAAAATAAAAGAGTAGGGCCATGATTTAGCAGTACGTAGCTAATACTACAAAAATATTCAAGTTCGGGAGTGGGGTAATGGACGTGGGGTAATTGATGAGGGTATGTGCTATGGTTAGTGCTGTGAAGTGTGTAAACCTGGCGATTCACAGACATGTACCCCTGAGGATAAAAATACATTATATGTTTATAAAAAAATTAAAAATTTAAAAAAATATTCAAGTTCTAATTTATAAATTTCTGGAAATGTATCCTAAGAAAATATTCCCAAGAAGAAAATGTTACATGTCCTAAAACGATCATTACAGTATTATTTATAAGAGAAAAAAACTGAAAGCAACCAAAATACTCTCTGTTCAGGATATGTGGCTAATTAAATTATGGAACAGTTGCTCATTTAACATATTTGCCAAGAGTTGGCAGCAGCATGAAAAATTCTGGTATACTTGTGAAGAGGAAAAGCAGGTTATAAAACTGTGGCACATTACAATTCCACTATGTCAAGACAGGTATACTTCTAGAAAACAATGGAAAACATTTGTGAAATCTCTCGTGTTTTATCAGGATAAATAGGGTATAGGTGATTGTTTTCTCAACTTTCAGTAGTTATTCAATTACTTTATTGCTTTAGAATAATTATCATGAAAACAAATGTAGTAATGATGAGACCTAGTACAGTTATTACAAAGTATCCTTAACTCTGGCCTGAACTCCATGGGTGGTAACAAGAATGAACAATGACAGAGCTGTCTGTTCTCCGGGCTGTGCTGAAAGCTTCACCAGCGTGGCTCACTCAGTCCTCTGAGAATATTATCATCCCCACTTTACAGATGAGGAAACCAGGACACACAATGCTCAGCCTCCATCCACTGCACATACAATGTATGTACCCTGAAGCTTTCTTATGAGAATGAAAATAGGGTCTTATTAACCCATATGGTTCTATAAAAAAAGGCCACACAGAGATAGAAACTATACTAGGGGCAGGGAGGGACTCTCCATTGTCCTGTCAAGATGGGGACAGACACAGCTCCCAGATTGTGGTGACCCTTACAGACTGCCACCACACTAGACTGTCTTGTAGAAGGGTGTGGATTCAGGTGGCATCCTCAAACACCCCTGAGGCAGTGTCATTTTCAGCAGACAAACACTAAACAACAGAAATCTGTGTTTCTCTTTAAGGTGGGATAAAGGTGCCAGCAATATCTGTCCTAGAAATCAGGAGACATGGGCTCGGAGGTTGGTTGTATCATTTCTCGGGCCTCGGTTGTCCCGTCTGTGCAGTGGGGACACGTGGTTGGTGCTGCTCACCCAACAAGCCAGCCAGCCCCTCTCAGCCACGACGCCACTTTTGCCCAAACTTTTCCCATATTGTTGGCAAAGTGGCCATCTCAAAACCCAATCTACTCAGGTCACCACACTCCTACCCTACTTCAAACAGTTTGCTTCCAGTTATCCCTAAGGTAGAACCCCATCATCCCTAGCACAGTCCACACAATTCTGTGGGGTCTGGCCCCCCGTCATTTTCCATTTTGAGTTCCAAGCTGCCCTCACACAGCTTTCTCGCAGGTCCTCACACTGGCTCATGCATCCTCTGCCTGGGTATCTCTCTCCTTTCCACCCTTCCCCGAGGTGCCTCAGCTCCGTCACCACTTCCTCAGGGACGCTTGCTGACCTGTCCCACAGGAAAAACTTACCCTGCGGCACCTGCTCACCCCTTCATGTCTCTTTCCTTCATGCTACTCAGTGCACTGGTAATTTCGTAATCTTTGTGTGAATCTGTAATTCACGTTTCTGTATGTCCCGTCACTGTCCCACTGCCTGCTATAACGAAGCCTCTATATAGCCTGCTATGATGTAGAAATGCAGAGGCTTTTCTTAGTATCTCCAATTCTTCACACACGGCAGGTCTTTGATAAATCTTTGTTGAATAAATATTCTGAAATTATTCAGAATTATTTAGAATTTATTCAAAATATTATTCTGAATGAAAATTATTCCCCAGATTGCCGTGGAACTGTACGGCTAGCACATGCTCAAATAAACCCAAGAGACTTGGACTACAGAAATAACAAACTTGACGTTTAAAGTCCGCTTTCCCACCCCCCGCCCCCGCAAAAAAGAAAAACTATTATGCCAGATCAAAGACAGTAGTAACAAAGTAACAAAGTCAATGCAAAAAAGCCCTTCATAAACTCCAAATTACAGCATAAACATGACTTGCCTCCACCCTAAGACAGTAACAAAGTCAATGCAAAAAAGCCCTTCATAAACTCCAAATTACAGCATAAACATGACTTGCCTCCACCCTTTTTAGAAACAGCTATGGTATAAATATATACATAAAATATAAAATATAGGGTGTAATTGTTACTGACAGACTGGAAAGCAAATTATTAAGTTAAATTCTCTGGAAGGATTTAATCCCAGTCGAATCACACTGAAACAACTTTTTAGCCAAGGTTTGGGTAAACTATAGAGTAGGCTTATCTGTGTCCTAATTTCCTCATTTCTATAAATGCAGTTTCGCTAAACGATCCTTAACATCCCTTGAATGCTCAGATTCTGAAACTTTGACAATTAACATAACAGTGAGACTCAAGAAAACCTACACGTGTATTACGCCAAGCAAGGCGACTCTGTGCACACTTGAACTGGCCCTCCTTAGGTGAATCCCTGAGGAAGACCCACGTTGTCTCTCTTCCTTTACCCCTTCTCCATCTGGAGGGCCTCCCCTCCTGCTCTCTTAGGCTTCTTTTTGCTCTTAGAATAACTGTCAGCAAGATTAATTTAAATCCATGTGCTGTCTTTCCCTGGGGGCATTTGTCTTCGAATTTTTCTCCCTCATTGTGGTAAAAGTTGTTTCCTGCCCCCAGGAGAAAGGATTTCAGGCACTAAAAGACCTTTGGAAGACGTATTTATGTATTTATGGAGCAGGGGCCCTGTCTGTCTGCAAAGTCAGCTTCCTTTCTCAGCCCCTGAAAGAGTTCAGTCCCTCCAAGGAGGAAGGGCTGGTGAGGGAAGCTCAGAAAAGGGACCAAGTCCCAACTCAAGTATTACATGTTCAGACTTTGTTCAAATGCATTTCTGCATGTATTCATGAAAGCATATAAGGCTTAAGTGTCTTGTGAAACTGATGCACAAAAATTCAATCTGGTAATAATTAGAAACAGTTTGTTATTCATTAACTAGTTTTGACACTACAAAGTAAATCATTTCTTGGTCACTTCAAATTAAAAAATCACCCTCTGGGTGTGAAATTTATTAAAAATATTTTACATCAAGCATTTTAAGTGTTTATGTGTAAGAGCTCTCAAATCTCTGCACAACATACATATAGCACATGGGGTAAAATTATAAAATATAAAATGTAAAATATAAAATTAAAAAAGTATTTATTTGTGTAATCAATTAAAATACTTAATTTCTAATGTCTTCTTTGCAATGTAAATTATCCACTAAACAATGAATATACTCACTATAATATAGTAAATCTAGTACATATAGTGTATATAGTAGTATTATCACAATATACTATGTTAAATTTTTTTTGTAGCATTTAGGAAAATTAGAAGAAAGACGAGATAAAACAAAGCATATGTCAGAATTAAGCACAAAATTTAACTGAAAATTTAAATTTGGAATAATACTGCTAAAAAAGACAAGTTTCTTCAACTTTTAAATTCAAAACTTCTATTTTAGGATTCTGTGTTTATGGAAAGTTTCTAAATTTCTGAATGAACTGTGAATGCTAGAAAGGGTATTCTAAAGATTTCAAATAGACACCTAAAATTACTCATTAAATACACAAAATTTTTAATGCAAAAAAATGTGTACTTCAAAAATTATGTAGCATTTTGGTAGCACTTAAAAGCAGTGCCACTTCTGACTCCTTTATTATCAGTTGATATATCACCTTCTATACAAGTGCAACATGATTTAATTGATTTTGTTATGACTAGGCTTGGTAATTTTTTAGAGTTGATTATGCCACACCGGGGGGGGGGGGAGATTTTATTTATGTGTTCTAAGATTTTATTTATGAAGCAAGAGGTTAGCTCATTAAAGTCTACCTTTGGGAAAGAAACAAATTTGTTGTTTTATACAGGTTCAATTAAACTACATTAAGAAAAAACCCGCAAATCCTTAGAACTGAGAACTTTCCAAGTCATCCATGATTTTAGCCACAGAGTTGGCAAAAACCATAACTAGGTGCAATTTGCTAATTTTGTAGCATGCGTTGTTTGGAGTGCAGTTAAACGGTTTCTCAACCCATGGTTTTGTCGGAGGATAACGACTAAGAAAGGACACAGCGTACCTAATTCAGTTCACCCAAACTTGGAAGACTGCAGAACGAATTTCTTAACCCAACATAAGCGTTACGAGGCACGCAAGTTTAACTGTAGGTAGCAGACTTTCCATTCAGTGCTCTTTTCAGCATCTTATAGGAACCGCGTGGATAAGAAGGAGGGGGAAATAAAGCTTTGACAGATGGTACTCAGCGCTTGACTCCTGCTGAGCTCAGCAGGACCTGTGGTTTCCAAGGTTAGGGCTGTCAAAATGGCTCTGTCTATCAAGTGAATAACAAAGTGTAGACTGTCCGTTTCCTATACAAAACTTAGATTTCATGTGCCATTATTGTCCGTCTTTCTGCTGATTTAATAACTTCCAAGGAGAAGAACTGAGAGTTCCAATATAGCGTCACTATTTGAGAAACTACCTGGAAAAGGAATTCTCAAGGGCTGAAAGAGGTAGGCTGAGATCTAATCTCTTTCACTTCAGTTTCTCTCTAAGGCTTCTTGAATTGAAAAGGATTGGAAAGCCACCAAGGGTTCGCTTTTGGTTAAAAGCTAAATGTGAACCTTTGAAAATGCACTTAATGTCTCGCGCTCTCAAAAGGGAAGAATGTTTCTGTTACAAATCCTTGCAGTGGTGGGTACTTTTCAACTAGAAATATTGAGAATGAAAAGGAAAATGTTTCTGTTATGAAATACAGAGATGTGTTTAGTTGTGTTTGTCAAAGTGCGTTTCTCACCTTTCACAGCTTTTATTAAAACCACCCTCTTTTCCCCCCCACCTATGTCTAGAACCTTCAGATGGTCGGAATAAGTAGTGGAGGCTGAAAGAATGAATAATGTCATCAAATTGGCCTTTTGTCGGACGCTGTTACAGCTGTTTTTCTTGGTAAGTCTTACGGTTTTTCTTCACGCGTATTTTGTGATTTCCAAACTGTTACCGACCTCTTTGGATTCCAATAAAGGGCCAGTTAGGGGATTCATAAACCCAGGCTTTTTATTAAGAGGATGCTGAAATTAGGATTGTGGTAGTGAGCCTGAATAATCTAATAACTGCATGTCAGTGTACAACTTATAACACTTAAAGTAAAACTTCCCATTGTTATTTCATAAGAACAAAGTAAAATTAAAATGTGCCATTTTATTAATTTTTATTTTTTATAAACATATTTTTATCCCCAGGGGTACATGTCTGTGAATCGCCAGGTTTACACACTTCACAGCACTAACCATAGCACATACCCTCCCCAATGTCCATTACCCCACCCCCCTTTCCCGACCCCCTCCCCCCAAAATGTGCCATTTTAAAAGTGACATAGCTGGACACACTTTAGTGATGGCCTATTACTAAGCATTTTCATTGCTCTTTTTGATGAGCTGTAAAGTACCTATCTTGTCCATTTTTTGAGCTGGCTTGAGCGAACCCATCCACTTGAGTGGTGACTTACTAACATGTCCGAAAGAAGACAGCCTTGCTACCATATAGTTGAAGAATTTTCCTCTGCAAATATTTAGTTTATGTAAGTCCCATGATCATAATGGCAATGTTATCTGGAAAGAGAACTGTTATTATTTCCAGTATATTCAATTACTTCAAACATTTTTTTAAAAAGGTTTTAGCTTTCTTTTTTAAACTCCAACCAGAAATCTAAGACACTATATAGTAGATATTCAGTAAATGTTACTGAATTGAAATTAAAAAGGTATTAAAATTGAATAAAAGGAACTCATGAACTGAAATAAAAGGGATACAACTTTTATATCAGATTATGACAAAAAATTATCAAATGTCAATTTAGCATAAACTCATTTCTGGTTGTGCTTGCTTTTTATCCTTGAACTGTAGGATGCTTTTCATCATCTCTGTAGACAATAAGGATAAATAGGGATTTTGAAAAGAAATCCTAAACCCAGATGAAATTTTCTTCTTTTTCTCTCTCTGCTTGCTTTGTTCAATAAAGTGATTTCTAAGCTTCTTTCTATCAGCCTATACCACCCCCCCCAAGACGTTTTTGTTAATGGTAAACTTGCTCAATCAAGTTTGCTTTTCATGTGTCTGCATTTTTTGAAAAGTCTCTGGGGTTTCTTCATATGTCTGGGGGGGTGCGCAGTGTGCTTCTGTAATTTCATCTGAGTCCATAAACTATAAGGGATCATCCTTGCCAAGAAGTCAGCAATCCTAGAGGAAGAAAACACACACTTAACCCCCCAAACTTTCTCCATTTGGACCCAAAGCAATGACCCAGAATTCTGGGACCAAGAAGTCAGAATGCCAGGGTTGACCAATGTAACTAATATGCTCTAGTTGCTCTCCACCCTTCAGTTGTGTTTATTTTTTAAAAGTTTTAAATTGCAATAATATACACATAACATAAAATTTACCTTCTGAACCATTTTTAAATCTGAAGTTTCATAGTGTTAAGTACATTCCCATTGTGGTGCAATAAATCTCCAGAACTCTTCATCTTATAGAACTGAAACTGTCCTCTTTAAACAACTCTCCATTATGCCCACCTCCCCAGCTTCTGCCAACCACCATCTATCTATCTGCCAACCACCATTCTAGCTCTTTGAATTGGACTACTCGAGCTACCTCATGTATGGGGAATCATAAAGTATTGGCCTTCTTATTTGGCTTATTTAACATAATATCCTCAAGGTTCATCCATGTTATAGCATGTGTCCAAGTGTCCTTTTTTAAGGCTGAATAGTATTCTAGTATATGTATATATTACATTTTATTTATCCATTCATCATGCATGGACACTTGGGTTGCTTCCACACTTACTATTGTAAATAATTTGCTATGAACATGGGGGTAAACAATCTTCAGTTGTTTTAGAAAGTGCATTACTCCATGCTACAGAGTAAATGAAGACCACAGTACATACTAGATAAAGAATGGTAGAAAAATATAGTAATAAAAATAGCAAATATTTATCAAGGGCTTACTATATGCTCACACAGTGTCATGCCTATCACTGGTATTAATTCTATGAGCAATGCACTATTATTAGCCTCATTTCATAGAAGTGAAAACTGAAGCACAGAGAGGTTGGTTAACTAGTCCAAAGTCACTCAGCTATTAAGTCATTGGGATGTCAAACTGGGAAATGATAGGGGAGGAGAATAGGTGCACTGGGAGAAGGGAAGAAATCACACAAGTCCTATCTGTAGAGCCACAGCCAAATAGTAAAGAACTCTCTGACCACTGCAGAGCGTGTGGTTTGGCTAAAAGAGCACTCAGATATGAACCAGAAAAAACCATCTATGTCACCACCTCATTCCAGGACCCTCAGCAAGGCAGCTACCCTCCCTGGGCTCAGTCCTGGGGAAGGGGAAGTTGAATTCAGTGTACTCATTTCCGACAATCCCTCATTCCAAATAAGATTTACCCTGTACTTCAGGACTTGGAGCATTATTTGAGAGATGAGGATGTAATTTAAAAAGTTTAAATGTATGCTTCAGTGTTCCAATATTGGTCATCGATTGTTTACTGATTCTCATTCCACTATGCTCAAATCATTCCTTATACCCCTTGAATGAAACTAAGACAACAATGCCACGATACCAGTAGGACTGTGTGAGGGAAAATGAGAGCGCTCATTCAGGTCTGTCCCAACAAAAGCAAAGAATTGTGAACAGTGTTCATTTTATATATATACATATTTATATGATTAGGGTCATATAAAAACTTGCCACTGGTGGGAATGAGAAGGGTAAGTCTCAATGAATCTACATTTTCCTCCACAGTCAAACTTTATCACTTTATCTCTAGAAACAAAACCAAAATTAATGTATGTAAATGTCCTCATCATCATAAATAGTTTATTAGCTCTTATGGTTCTATAGCTATGAGTTTAGGTTGTTGATCTTCCTGTGTTCATTTTCAGAGCATAACCCTAAGTCTTGCTAAGAGTGATTAACCTGGACCCAAGGAAACAAAGATATTTTTTAAATACTTAAAAAAAAAAAAAAAGCCTTTTAAACATTCTAAGGTCCTGGAGGAGAACATTTGAATGTCACTGATGTAATTTACAAATAGATGCAGGTTTGAAAACCCATGAAGAACATTTCCAAGAAAAGGCTTTGTGAATTGGGCTCAAGAAAAGACTTGAGTTGGGGTATTGTTTGGATTCTTTGCAAATCAAGTGACAAATGCTTATCTGACTAAATAAAGTCCAGGTATTTCAAATAGAGTTCAGACAAGTGATCAATGAGGGTGCCTTTTTTTTTCCCCAGGAATATCTGTTCAATATTAACTTAAAAGAATGTTTTCATTTACTTCCACCCAGCATTTACAGGGTTTATGACTTTATTTTAAACCAAATAATTACAGTGGAAACACCCTCCATACTCCAATCATGAATTTGCCATTCGACAGATAGTAACTAGGTTTACCTTCAGTCAAGCTACTAATTCTGTGATACAGGATCTTCCATCTGTGATTTCAGAAGATGTGAATTCTAGAAACCAGACAGAAGAGGGAGCTATCTATCTGGAAATTAACTGATCATTTCAAAAATATGTCATATAAATGTAGAAGGAAATTCTAACATGACCAAGTCTTACCTTATTTGGTCTTGTATTTTATAGCAACACTACACATTTTCTGGAGCATTAAAAGCAAAAAAAGAAAACTTCCAGGAAAGGCAAAAAACCGTGGAGCTAAATTAATGAAAAGGCAAAATATATGAACCATTAGAAGTCCATCTAAAAATACAGTCAGATTTTATGGTTGGGTTTCCCACTTTATAGCAAAATGTAGAACCAGAACACACCCCAAAAAGACCTAAATAATATACTGCTGCCATACACATCACTAACACTGCCTTCCTATAGATCCTAATCATAAAAAGGAACTCTGACTTTAAAATTGGTAACATCTGGAAATAATGGCAAAATAGAAAAACTGTTGGGCTGCATCTGTCTTGAAAATACTATGTAATAAGATTTACTTAATATATTTGAAAGAGAAAAAAATGTTTTGTTCCCCAATTTGTTGCAACATCTGAAAGTTCATGAGGTTATGACCCCTCTTTAAGAAAGCATCTCCCACCACCTGCAAATACCCCAGGAAAAGCAGTTGGAAACAATAAAACACGTGCTAGTTAACGGTTACCAGGGAAACGGTTCTGGTTCACCAATCTGAGCGCCTGCGCTTCCCAGTGGCTTTGTCCGAGGGAGACAAGCGCCAGCTGTTAGTGAATAACCATTGTTACAGATCATCAGGAAATCACAGTCAGCCTGCAACCCAGCCCCACTGGAAGTTTATTTCTCATATTTGTTCATCACCAGGGCAATCCTCCACCTTTAAAATATCCCCTTAGGCTGGGTTAACTAAATAATACCCTGCACCAGCAGGCACGTTTAAAGGGGGCACATTTCAAAAGGGGTTTTTGCACAGCAAAGAGATTTCTAACTTCGATTCCAACTGTGTCACCTTCCTGCTCCTCCGCTCCAGTGGCAGTTTCAGGTCTGATACCTGAAGTCGGTGCCCTTTGGGTGCTGTCCTTCCTTGCCTTGGTAGGAAACTCAGGCACATACATATGCAACCATCTCCTCCTAGAGCTTTCAGAGATAGTTGGCTTATCCCATGCTAGAGAGAGCCCTTTGAATAATGGTCAATGAAGGACTCCGCAAGGCATTTGGGACTGCCACCAGATGAGGGTCTGAGAGGACAAAACAATGGGTCCCTGCCTCACCAACACACACACTCCAAAGAGAACAGCCTCCACTTTTACCAGTTTTATATTTAAGGTTATTCTACAAATTTATAAATTCATAGGTTTTCTCAGAAACAAGATCATATTGCTTTTTTAATGTTTACAAATCAAAGAGCCCCAAACCCAATTATCAGACTCAACTTGAAAAGTAGATTTCTAGACTTCTATATTCCCATTTGGTATGCACACAGCTTAGAAGTCACGGTTCCATCCTAACAATAAAATCTGAATAAACTGAAAAAATCCACAAGTCTTCTCAGATTTATCAGAGAAATGAATTTGTAGCACAAACCAATGCCCTCCAAATCGGAGAGGCAAGTGAGTACAGAAAATCACAACTTACTAGAGCAAAAACCTCCACGGGAACCAGGACCAAGGTAGGAAAGCCTGAACTGCTATTGAGGAATTGTTGGAGGCTCGGCATGGACAAGACTGAGAGTTAAAAACTCCACTAGGACCCAGTCACAGAGGGACCCCCAAACTTGTCTGAAGTTTACCTGCAGTTGCTCGGCCAGGTCCTTACGGTTTATATAAGAGAAAAACCTTGTGCTTCCGATAGGGGTAGAGGAAAAGGAACCATTTTGAAATATGCCAGACCATTCTGTTCTTAATAAGGCCTGCCCTCAGGTGAAACTATTCTACCAGAGCCCAACCTCTATTGGGGTTCTACCAGACCTGAGATAAGCCCAACTCTAACTCCTTCTAGCCATCCTGTACTATCTAAGGTAGGGGAGTAGGGATACTGAGAAACACTTTTGAAGTTCATAGCCCAGGAACACAGGCTCACCAAAAAACTGAGACCTAATCATAGGACTGTGGAACGCTTCTCCTCCTCTAACACCTTACCAGCATATTATTAAAGGCCTATCTACCACAGTTCCTTTTACCCAGTACATCATGCCTACCTTTCGACCAAAAAAAAAGACAAGGTGGGGTGTCTGGGGGGTTCAGTCATTAAATGTATGCCTTCGGGTCAGGTCATGATCTCAGGGTCCTAGGCTCAAGCCCCACGTTAGGCTTCCTGCTCTGTGGGAAACCTGCTTCTCCCTTTCCCACTCCCCCTGCTTGTGTTCCCTCTCGCTCTCTGTCAAATAAATAAATAAAATCTTAAAAAAAAAGAAAAATGGCAAGGAGTACTAGAAGGCAAAACACAATTTGACAACACTAAACAAACATAACCACCAGAGTCAGAAATGGCAAGAATATTGGGATTATCAGATCAGGATTTTTTTTTAAACTATGATAAGGGATTTACTAGAAAAAATAGACAATAATACATGGTTATTGTAAGCAGACAGATGAAAGTGTTAATAAAGAATCTAGAAGATATGCTGGAGGTCAAAAACACTAATAAATGACGAATTTCTTTGATAAGTTATTTGGCAGAGTGGACACAATAGAGGAAAGAATCTCTGGGTTTGAGGATATGACAATAGAAACTTTAAGATGGAAAAGCAAAGAGAAAAGTAACTGAAAAAAAAAAGAAGTACAAACATCCAGTTATAAGTAAGTCACAGGAATAAAAAGTAATGTGGTCAATAATATTTTAATAACATTGTACAGTGACAGATGGTGACCATACTTACCATGGCAAGCATTGCATAATGTATAGAACTGTTAAATCACTATGTTGTATACCTGAAACTAGTATAACATTGTACATCAACTACAACAATAAAAATATTTTTAAAAGAACAGAATATCTAAGAACTGTGGGGTAAATACAAAAAGTTTAACATGTGTCATGGGAATATCAAATATAGAGGAACCATGGGCACACAAGCAATGTTTGAGGCAATAATGATGGAGAATTTCCCCAAATTCATATCAGACATCAAGCCACAGATCCAGGATGCTTAGAGAGCACCAAGCAGGATAAACGCCAAAACAAAACAAAGCAAAAACAAACAAAAAACACCTACACCTAAGCATATTGTATTCAAAATTAGGAAAATCAATGATAAAAAAATATCAAAAAAGCTCAGAAGAAAAAAATCACCTTTCCTATAAAGAAGAAAGGATAATAACTGAATTAGTTTTATCCTCAGAAACCATGTAAGCAAGAAAAGAGTGGAATGAAATTTGTTTAAGTACTAAAAACAAACAAACAAAACAAAACAAATCCACCAACCTAGAATTCTGTAAATTCTGAAATTATCTTTCAACAGTTAAAAAAGAAATAAGACTTTATCAGACAAACAAAAATTGAGGAAATTTGTTGCCAGAAAATCTGTCTTACAAAAGATGTTAAAAATCTTTAGAGAAGAAATTGATATGAGCCAGAAACTTGGATTCAAAAAGAAGAGCATTCAAAAATGGCTAAGTAGAGGTAAAATAAGAACTTTTATTTTTCTCATTCTTGAATTGATCTAACAGTTATTTAAAATAGTAATAGCAACAACATATTAAATTATGTATGTTTATGTGTGATATATCTATACCTACATAAATATGTATAAATAAAATGAGTCATAATAATGATACAAGGCATAGTATGGAAGAATTAGGAATATTTTATTATTATAAAGTATTTACACTACCCAAGAAATGGTATATTGTTATTTGAAAGTGGACTTGGATTAATTGTATATTGCAAATTCTAGGGAAACAATGAAGAAGAGTTTTTGAAAAGTACAATTGATATGCTAAGAAAGGAGAGAAAATGGAATTATATAAAATGCCCTATTAAAGTAATGAAAGGCAGAAGTGTGGAAGAGAAAATAGGTCCAAAGAACTGGGGCAACAAAAAAAACAATAGCAAATATGGTAAAGATTACTCCAACTACCTCAATAATCAATTAAAATGTTAATGGTCTACATACACAAATTAAAAGCCAGAGACTGTTGGAGTATAAAAAAAAAATAAGAACCAACTGTATGGTGTGAACAAGAAACCTAGTTTAAATATAAAGACATATATTGACTAAAAACAAAGGGATGGAGAAAAATATATCATGCTAACACTAATAGAAAGTAGGAGTAGCTATTTTAATTTCAGACACAGTAGTCTTCAGAGCAAGTAAGGTTATCATGGATAAAGAGGGAATTCATTTAAGGAAAAGGCATTAATTTTCCAGGAAAACTCAACAGTCCCTTAAGGTGTATGCACCTAACAAGAGCATTAAAATACATGATGCAAAAAGCAATAGAATTACAAGGAGAAATAGATGAGTCCACTATTTTAGTTAGAGACATCAACATCCTTCTATCAGAAATGGACAGATCCAGCAGGCAGAAGATTAGTAAGGACATAGTTGAACTCAATAGCACCATCAATCAACTGGAAATAATTGACATCTATAAACAATAGCAAATTACACACTCTTCCCAAGCACATGGAACTTTCAGAGATATAGACAATGTTGTGGGCCATAAAACACAGTTTAACAAATTTAAAATAATAGAGATGTGCTTTTAGACCACAATGGTATTAAAGTAGAAACCAGTAACAGGAAGATAACTGGAAAATCACAAAATACATGGAGATTAATCAGCACACTTCTTAGTAAAACATGGGTCAAAGAAGAAATCTCAAAAGAAAATTTAAAATATTTTGAACTAAATTCAAATGAAAACTCAACTTATCAAAATTTGTGGGACGCAGTGAAAGCAGTGCTTGAAGGGAAATTTATAGCACTGAATACATATATTAGGAAAGAAGGGAGCTTTAAAATCAATCTTCTAAGCTTGCACCATAGGAAACTAGACAAAGAAAAACAAATCCAAACTAACCAGAAGAAAAAATAATAAAATTACAAATCAAAGAAATTGAAAACAGGAAATCAACAGAGAAAGATCAGCAAAAACAAAAGCTGGTTCTTTGAGAATATCAGTAAGATCAGTAAGTCCCTAGTGAGGCCAATGAAGAAAAAGAGAAAATACAAATTACTAATACAGAAACGAAAGAGGGGGGACCAGTACAAATCCTGTGAACATTAAAAGGATAAAAGAGCATCATGACTAATTCTGTGCCCACAAATTTAATAACCTAGATAAAATGGACCAATTCCTTAAAAGGTGCAATCTTCCAAAACTCAGAAAAGATGAAATTTATAATCTGAATAACCTCTGTTGATTAAAGAAATTGAATCAATAATTAATAACCTTCCAAACAGAAAATACCAGGCCTAGATAATTTCAATGCTAAATTCTACAAAACGTGTAAGGAAGAAATTACACCAATTTTTTACAATCTCTTCCAGAAACATGGAATACTTCTAATTCATTCCATGAGGCCAACATTACCCTAATACCAAAATCAGACAAAGACTTAAAAGAAAGTAAAACCATAGATATGAGCAATTTTTCATGAACATAGGTATAAAAATCCTCATGAAAATATTACCAAATCAAATAAACAATGTACAAAAATAATTTTATGCCATGACCAAGTGGGATTTATCTCAGGAATGTAAGGCTGGTTCAACATTCAAAAAAATCAATAAATGTCATCCTTTCTGTCAACAGACAATAGAAAAAAAATCACATGATCATATTAATTGGTGCAAAAAAGCATTCGACAAAATCTAATACTTATTCATGATGAAAACTCCCAGCAAACTAGGAATAGAGGCATTTCCTCAACTCTATTTAAAAAATCTACAGCAGATATCATACTTAATGGAGAACAACTCGAAGCTTTTCTGCTAAGATCAGAAATACAGCAAGGATATTCCCTCTTACTGCTCTTCTCAACATAGTATTAGAGGTCCTAGCTAATGCAATAAGACAAAAAAAAAATACATAGTGGGAAGGAAGAAATAAAACTGTCTTTGCAAATGACATGATTATCTACATAGAAAACCAAAAAGAATTGACAAAATAACTCCTAGAGCTAATAAGTAATTAAAGCAAGGTTGAGGGATATAAGGTTAACATGCCAAAGTCAATTACTTTCCTCAATACCAGCAATGAACAAGTGGAATTTGAAATTAAAAACACATTGACATTTACATTAGCACCTCAAGTGAGATATTTAAATATAAATTAATGCAAAAGATGTACAAGATCTGTATGAGGAAAATTACAAAGCTCTAATGAAAGATTTCAAGAAAAAAATAAGTAGATGGTGAGATATCCCACGGTAATGGATGGAAAGACTCAATATTGTCAAGATGTTAGTTCTTGGGGTGCCTGGGTGGCTCAGTCAGTTAAGTGGCTGCCTTCAGCTCAGGTCATGATCCCAGGGTCCTAGGATTGAGCCCCGCATCAGGCTCTCTGCTTGGGTGGGGGCCTGCTTCTCCTTCTCCCACTCCCCCTGCTTGTGTTCCCTCTCTTACTGTGTCTCTCTCTGTCAAATAAATAAAATAAAATCTTAAAAAAAAAAGATATTAGTTCTTTCCAACTTGCTCTATGGTTTCAAAACAATCCAAATCAAAATCCCAGCAAGCTATTTTGCAGATGTCAATAGATTCTAATTTTTATATGAAGAGGCAAAAGTCCCAGAAGAGCCAAGTCAATTTTGGAGAAGAACAAAGTCATAGGACTGACCCTACCCAACTTAAAGACTTATTATAAAGCTACTATAGTCAAAATCATGTGGTATTGGTGAAAGAATAGACAAATAGAAAACTGAAACAGAATAGAGAATCCAGAAGTACACCCACATAAATATAGTCAGCTGATCTTTGACAAAGAAGCAAAGGAAATATAATGAAGCAAAGATAGTGTTTTCCAATAATAGTGCTGGAGAAACCAGACAACTACAATCCACAACAACTACAAAACAACAAAAACACAGACCTGATATTATACCCTTCACAAAAATTAACTCAAAATGGATCACACACCTAAATGTAAAATGCATAACTGTAAAAGTCTTAGAAAGTAACATAGGGGAAAACCTAAGTGACCTTGGGTATGGTGTTGATTTTTGAGATACAGGAACAAAAGCACAATCCATGAAAGAAATAATTGATAAATTGGGCTTCATTAAAATTAAAAAATTGCATTCTGCAAAAGATAATGTGAAGAGAATAAGCTGAAAAGCCACAGACTAGGAGAAAATATTTGCAGAAGACACATCTCCAAAATACGTAAGGAATTCTTAAAACTCAACAGGAATATAACAACTCAACTAAAAAATGTGTAAAACACCTAAAAAGACACCTCACCAAAGATGATATACAGATGGCAAGTAAACATAAGAAAAATATGTGCAGGGGCACCTGGGTGGCTCAGTGGGTTAAGCCTCTGCCTTCAGCTCAGGTCATGATCCCAGGGTCTTGGGATCGAGCCCCGCATCGGGCTCTCTGCTCAGCAGGGAGCCTGCTTCCTCCTCTCTCTCTGCCTGCCTCTCTGCCCACTTGTGATCTCTCTCTGTCAAATAAATAAATAAAATCTTTAAAAAAAAATGTGCAACATCCTATGTCTTGAGAGAATTACAGATTAAAACAGCAATGAGAGACTACTGCATACTTATTAGAATGGCCAGGATTCAAAACAAAGATGTGTAGTATCAGGAACTCTCATTCATTGCTGGTACCATGCAAAATGGTACAACCACTTTGGAAGACAGTTTGGCAGTTTCTTGGAAAACCAAATGTACTCCTACCATATAATCCAGCAATCATGCGCCTTAGTATTTACCCAAATAAATGGAAAACTTCTGTGCACATAAAAATCTGCACATGGATATTTATAGCAGCTTTATTCATAACTGCAAAAATTTTGAAGCAACCACAAAGTACTTCAGTAGATGAATGGATAAATAAACTGTGGGACATCCAGACAGTGGGATATTATTCAGTGACAGGAGTGAGCTATCAAGCCATGAGAAGAAATGGAGGAAATGTAAATACATATTACTAAGTGACAGAAGCCAATTTGCAAAGGCTACACACTGTATGATTCCTACCTTATGAGTTTCTAGAAAAGACAAAACTATGGAGGCAGTAAAAAGATCAGGAGTTGAAGGGACAGATGAATGAATAGGTAGAGCACAGAGAATTTTTAGGGCACTGAATCTATTCTGTAGGATGCTACAGTGGCAGATATATGTCATCAGGTATTTGTCAAAACTCAGAGAACACGAAGAATCACTAATTTAAACTATAGATTTTGAGTGATAATGATGTGTTAATGCAAGTTCATTGGTTGCAATGAATGTATGTATCACTATGGTGCATCATGTCCATAATGGGGAAGGCAGTGCATGTGTAAGGATAAGGGAGCATATGGGAACTCTCTGAACTTTTTCATTCAGTTTTTCTGTGAACATGAAAGTTCTCTAAAAAATAAACTTGTTTTTGTTTTTTTTTAAATAGAAACTTCTCAAAATCACATCTGGGAAGTTCATGTTCAGGAGGTCTTGGCTGGGGCACAGGAATCTGTCTGTTCCATAAATTCCAAGATGACGCTGATGTGCAGTCAAAGTTGAGAACTACTTGGTAGATCTTAGTCTCCTGATATTTCAAAATGTAACTGTACTGCTTGATTTTTTTCAGACCTTTAATCTCTGATGGGTGTGGTAGTCTAAGTTCATCTGTAATATGTTGATGGCAGATCAACAAATGTCAAGTATTTGCACTTATAAAGGCATCTCTCTGTGTAAGTGTCCCTGTGTTATAGTCGGGCTGCCTCAAAAGAGCCTAGTTATGGGGCTAAAATGATGATGCTTTTCCGAAGATCTGTTCCATCCATTCCTTCTCATGGAGCACAGAAACAAACAAGATGTCAATGGTGAGGGACATGGCAACTATGATTCCATCATTCACAAGTTCAACTTCCCTTCAAAAGAACAAGTGATACTGTTAACCAGGCCCTGCAAACACATATAAAACAAAACAAACCAAAAAATGGCATAAGAAGCCTTATCCTCCTTCCATAATCAAGTATACTAGTCCTACCCTTTGGAGCTTAGATGAACAGAATGAGGATCATAGAGTTCCTAACACTGGCCCTTTCTTTCTACGTAACCCGCAATAATGTAGCTCTCTATTTAAAGAAGCATTAAAACGGATGGAAATGTCCTCCTTTGAAACCAGATGTCTTCTATCTTTAAGCTCCAGTTACTTCAACATATTATTTAGCTCCACTCACATCAGATCAGGGCCACCTGTTACATCCTCTGCACACTTATGAGAGATTTAAGGTTATGTTTGTATTTATGGTTCATCTAGAAAAGTCAGAATACAATTGATAGGATGCTTTTAAAGTCATCCTGAGGTCAAAGCATGTGTATATGGCAGATTAACAGATAATCGAGACACTGCGTTGTGCAGTGTAAACAAAATCAAACCTAATTTTGTGATTCATTACATAAATCTGGATATAATCCAGGACTAAAAACTCATCATCTAAAATAAAACTACATGCCAGAAAGGCATAATGTAACATGGGTAGACTATAAGGCAAAAGTTTTAAAGCTCCATTATAATTTATTTTATTATAGGAATATCCTTTAATACCAAGACAGATTTTTGATATTTAAATGTTCTGTTTTTGTCTTGTGTAAAGTTAAATATGTTCACTCTGATATCAATAAAACATGACTTGATGTGTATATATATTGCCTTTCTAATGGTAATAAGCATTTCCAAGAAAAATACAACCTATGTAAGATTAATGTCCATTCATTAAATAAATGCTTACCAAGTACCTGTTATGTGCCAGGAACAGTTCTCTATGCTGGGATAGAGCAGGGAACAAAATACACAAAGTCCCTGTTGTACTCAAATATTGAGTAAATTTACAGCTAACATTGGGGAAAAAGTATGTTCTAACAAAGGAACAGCAACCACAACAAAAGACCCCGACATTATAAACTTAATGATATTACAATATTCACAGATTAAAGAGCTTCTGAAGTAAATATTGCCTTTTTTACGTTTTATTTCCTCACTTAAAAGATTAGCAGCAGGTAATGTCATTTGTAAGATGGCTGTTCTAAGTAGAAGAGAGATGGAGAAAACAAATGAGAAGCACACCTCCTCATTCCACTCCTCTCTCTTGTGATTAGTTTAAGCATGTGTGTAAATTAAGACAGAGAAATCCAACTGTGAGGTCTAACTATTAGATAAAATTGCTTGAAATTCAAGGATATTTACTTGGATTGACCATAACGATTCCAGTGTGGCAAAAACACTGTTGCAAATGAGATTGGTTGTGGTTTGGGGAAGGTTCACTTTTCCCATTTTCCTTCATTCTCCATGGAGCTGTGTACCAGAATCAGAGAGTATCCATTCTTGTTTACTCTCTTATCTGAACCCCAACCATTCAGTTTTGATCTTGGATACATTAGGTTTAAGATCTAGCCTTCCAGGAAAAATCATTGTAGAAAGAGGTCAGGTTTTTTCCATCTTAAGTACAACTTCAAAAGTGACAGACTGAGGGACGCCTGGGTGGCTCAGTTGGTTAAGCGGCTGCCTTCGGCTCAGGTCATGATCCCAGCGTCCTGGGATCGAGTCCCACATCGGGCTCCTTGCTCGGCGGGGAGCCTGCTTCTCCCTCTGCCTGCCACTCTGTCTGCCTGTGCTCGCTCGCTCTCTCTCCCTCTCTCTCTGACAAATAAATAAATAAAATCTTAAAAAAAAAAAAGTGACAGACTGGAAAATCTCTGCAGGCAAATGTGATGTCACTAAAGAAATCACACACTTACCCGTAGAGATTCTACAGTCTGACATCTTCACGCGTCGAACCATTCATCAGCTGTGCTTTTCCAGATGCAGTCCTTTGACTTGAAGTAAATCTGGACTGGCCACGTAACCAAACTATGGATAACGTACTGAACTTCGGCTTCTTCTAAACTAAGGGGGCATACAAGTCTCACGATGGTTGAATCCCGTCAAATTGCTTTGTAAGATAAGAAGGTCAAATGGCTTAAAGCTTTAAGAGAAAGGTGACCCCCACCTCCCCAGACTCACAGCATCAGCATCACCTAGGGGCTTATTAGAAATGCACGTTTTCAGGGGCACCTGAGTGGCTCAGTGGGTTAAAGCCTCTGCCTTCAGCTCAGGTCATGATCCCAGGGTCCTGGGATCCAGCCCCGTATTGGACTCTTTGCTCAGTAGGGAGCCTGCTTCCTTCTCTCTCCCTGCCTGCCTCTCTGCCTACTTGTGATCTCTGTCTGTCAAATAATTAAATAAAATCTTTTTTTAAAATGCACTTTTTCATGTCCAGCCCAGGCCTCCTGAGTCAGAAACTTTGAGAATGAGCCCCAGTTATTTGTGTTTTAACAAGCCTTCCAGGTGATTCTGATTCACATTCAAGTTTGAGAACCACTGGCTTACAGAAAACAAAAGATTACTGCTGGAAGTCTGCACTCAGAGATCTTCTGATGTTATGTAATGTATGAAAAAATCATACAAAAGAATATGTATCCACAAAATATTATTGTCAGGATACATTTCTTTCCTAAAGTGATTATTTTAATAATAAGTGTAAGTATTAATAATGGAATGGAACATCTTCCTTTAACTCTTACTTTGCCAATGGAATTGCAGAGCTCTGCAATTTTCCTTAGAAATAAAGAGTTAAGAAATCTTATTTAGGAGGAGAAAACGTTTTCATGTTTGGGAGGATTAAAAGGGTACTGACATCATTCAAGTCATGAGCCATAATTCTTATTAGATTTTATTGCTACATTCTTCACACAGCTTTGGAAAGTTATTCCTAAGAGCACAAAATATGCATTTAGACTGCACACAGAGAAGGAAAATGCTCTCACAATGAAATTATTTTAGGCTGACCCAATAATATCTGAAAGACTCAAGACTTGTTCTCTATGTAATATATCTTTTCAAAATAAGAGATGAGTTTATATGAATTTGTCTTTTTCAATATCTTTGATAATTTCCCCTCTTAACAGTTAAGTTTGGCTATAAAAGATCTAATTTTGGGGTGCCTGGGTGGCTCAGTGGGTTAAAGCCTCTGCCTTTAGCTCAGGTCATGATCCCAGGGTCCTGGGATCAAGCCTCACATTGGGCTCTCCGCTCAGCAGGCAGCCTGCTTCCTCCTCTCTCTCTCTCTGCCTCTCTGCCTACTTGTGATCTCTGTCAAATAAATAAATAAAATCTTAAAAAAAAAAAGATCTAATTTCTGCATGCTAAAAAAATTATTTTTCTTTCCTCTCTAATATTATAAAAATTGCATGACTGAAGGGTAAAAAAATAAAATTAAAAATTATGATCGAACTTGGTCTTTAATGACAATGGATAAAATACACAAATTAGCTCTTAAGTATCAGAATATAGTATGAAATGTCGGTATGCCTGTTAATCAGTAACTTCTGGTAGTGTGTTAAAAATTCATCTTCAGTTTCATTCATAATGAATTCATTTTTATTATTTCTGGACCACACCAATTTCCCATGATGTGATGGAAAAAATTGTAACATTCAAAAATTGAATTAGATCACACACAAAACGACAACTTGCTCAGATTATTATAATAAGGTTTGGTTTATTCATTGACAAGTGAGAGCCCAGCTATGTCCAGAATCCACAGAGTCTGTGCTGGAGAACAGCAAGATGTTTCAGACTTCAAACACCCCGAAAGAAGTCCATTTACTTAGATGAGGATGAGAAGGTTCTCTAAATGCCAGGTTTCTTTGCTATTATTAGGATTAAACCAATTCTGTATTGATGGAATTGCTGATCAGTTACTCCAACTGGCAGTCTTAAATGTCTTTGATAATAAAAGAAGGAAAATTATCAACCAGTATAAGCAATTTGATAGGCAAAATTTTTCAAAACATGGGGTTCATTGGAGGAAACAATAAAAAGTGATGCTAGGAATTTAGCATCCTCCTAGGCAGTAGGAGAGCTAAAACTGTCTATTACCAACAACGTGAAACACCCTATACACATTACCTAATTTAGTCCTCAACGCAAACTTGAAGAGGAAGGTATTATTAACAGTCCCATTTTGTGAGCAAGGAAACTGAAGTTGAGAAAGACATAAATGGAAAGAAAGAACCTGTACAACTATACATCTGAGACAAAATAGTACGGAGAACAAGCAGGGTACTACGGGTCAGCAAACCTGGGTTTGGAATATTTGATGCCCTTATCTGTGCCTCTCTGCATCTAAATTTCCTCATCTTTAAAACAATGTATCCTCTTTTCCTATTTATTTCCCATGGCTGGGCAAACACTTGCCAGTGATAAAGAACTGAAAAGCTATAGGAGACTGTGATCATGCTTAGGGTGAATGGGGCAAGCTTTGGGAATGGCTTGGTCCCTTGCTTCCCCTACCCCCAAGCCAACCATAAACTACATTTGGAGCTGTGCAAATTGCAAGGAAAATGTTGCTAGAAATAACTAATTTGCCCCCATCATCAGCCTCTACCAAAACTCTGGCCTTCTGTCTTTGATCACTTTCCTTCCTAGGCCCAGCCATGTTTCTTTGTCCCACTCTGGTGATTCCGAGGCCACTCATCGTTAAGGCAAACGAACAGCCTCTCTTGAAGGGCTGTGCCAGAGAAGTTCATGAGGTCTTTCTTCTTTTGACAGGGGAGCAGATTTCCTCTGTTTTCCTTTTAACGGGTGTTAGGGTTTGCAATAAATGTATAACTGAAATAGACCAGTACCCAAAAGCCTATATAGAAGTGGAGCTTGGCTACAATGGACCACCCCCTCAGCAACCGAAAATTCCTAACAGATCCAATCCTGACAGACACTTTACAAGCTCTATCATTCATAGACTTGTGATATTTCAGATCCAAAAAGGAAAATAGTGACTACTGATTCCAACTCTATTATTTATTGAGCACTGATTGTATGCTGGGCATTTCACATGCATTGTCTCATTTAATCTTTATAACAACCTAGTATGAAATAAGATTATTAATGGCACCGTTTTGCAGATGAGAAAACTGAAGGTCCTCAAGGTTAAATAAGGGCCTGGAACCAGACCTGTTTGTCTCCAAAACCCATCATCTTAACCCCCCAGTTTTAAGGCCCAGAGGTTCAGTGGCCCCAGGTCACACAACTGGTTAGTGATAAGTCTGAAACTAGATTTCAGTTTTCTTTATACCAGGTGACACTTGTTACTACTTGAACAATCTATCTTCTTAGAAAGATGTCCAAAGAATTATTCAATCTGTCATATAAGCCTAGTGGCTGTCTTGAAATCAAAGCTTCTAACTTAAAATCTGCCAGCTAAAGTGGGCACCAAGGAAAAAAATTTCATGTGAATTCTGTATCTATTAATACTTGAAGCCCAATGGTAAGTGTTAAACTCATGCCTTTTCACTCCCGAGGACATGAAAAATCATTAAATTTCATCATTATGAAATTTGAAATTAGGAAGCTCCCCTTCCTAATTTCTTCTGGCAACCTAAAAAACAAGGCAAAACCAATCATTAATACAGGTGGTCCCTGATTTTCAGTGGCTCAACTTGTCGATTTTTCAACTTTAGGGTGGTATGAAATTGATACACATTCAGTAAAAAATGTACTTTGAGTTTTGAATTTTGATCTTTTCCCAGGTTAAGGATACATGGTACAATACTCTCCTATATTCAGTGGTATAGGATAAGTGAGGATAAACAACTAAAGTACTTAGAACCGTTCTATACCCACTCCATTATTATGTTTCTCACTTCAGTGCAGTATTCAATAAATTACCAGATATATTCAACACTTAATTATAAAATAGGCCTTGTGTTAGATGACTTTACCCAATTGTAGGCTAATATAAGTATTCTGAGAACATTTAAAGTAGGCTTGGCTGAGATACAGTTTTCTGTAGGTTATGTGTACTAAATGTATTTTTGACTTACAGCATTTTCAACTTACAGTGACTTCATTGGCATGTAACCCCATCATAAATCAAGAAATGTCTACTTGTAGCACAGCAGGGATCATTTTGGGGTTTTGTAAGACCAGGCTTGAATTTGCACTTATAAACAGGTAAATATTACCACTTCATTACTCATCATCAAATTTTCATGTCATTTGTCAACTCTGTCTTCTGTAAAGTTTCAACTGAAGGGCCCATTAAGGATTTTACAACATGCAAAAAATAGATAACCTTTCCATTTGACAAATGCCTTTTCATTTTCTGTCTTAGTGGACACCCACTGTGGTAGCTGCCATGGAAAACTTCCTTCATACCACAAATGATTACTACCAAGATACAAGTAGCGCAAAATGAAATCTAATCTAAAAAGTGTGGTTAATTGCTATGTCAAATTGTAACATTAATTCTTTGAAGCAAAAGAAAGTACAAAGGGATCTCTCCTGAGTGGGTTTAATTTGGCTTTTGTTTTTCCCTCCTATCCATGCTTCTCACCATCTTGCTCCTAATTTTCTTTCCTTCCTGCTGTCCTCTCCCTCATCTCTGCAAAACTCAGAGCCGTGTTTTGTTGCGGGGCAGGATGGAGGTGAAGGGCAAAATCATTTCAGCTGGTGTGTAAGATACATCACCACTAATTCATAGATTTTATTCTTTCCCCTGAGGCTCCAACCCAGAGCTTCAGAAGAACTAAAAGGCATACTTCTTTGCACAGGTGATTGCTTTAAGGAAACCTTAAGTCATTATGGACTAATTTTTGCTGAGCACAGTATGTGCTCAGAACAGTGCCAAATGCTGTGTGTTTTTGAAGGCTTTAGGCAAAGATGGGGTATTCCCTTTTCTAGTGGGAACTCCTCTCTAAAACTTAATTTTCAATGCCCCACTGGTTTGGGAGGGTGCACAAAAGTATCCCTTATTTCAGGATTTAATTATAGTTTATTCAGGCTCCAATATCTCACTGTTATGTAATTTTATGGATTTTAAGTGGTTTCCCCAACTTGTTTTTAGAACAAGCTCTCTTTTCTCACTCTCTATATAAAACATCCTAACTGGCCCCATTTCTCTTTAAATAGCTATGTTAGAAGGACACACATTCATTTAAGAAACTAAGCATGTGAAAACGATGTGTAGTAAATATTTATAAAGATGGTAATGTTCTCTTTCTTGACCTGGGTGGTGGTAACATGGGTGTGTTCACTTCGTGATAATTCATCAAGCTGTACACTTACAAATCGTACATTTTTCTATAAGCGTTTACCTCAACAAAATAACTTAGAAATATGTATGTATGAAAAACCCTGACATCCTCTCCCCTACATGCAAGCCCACAGTCAGAATAACTGATTTTACATGAGAGTATTTCTCTACCCTCTCCTAGAGTTCTCATTTCTTGCCTTGGGGACTTACAGCTCTTCAACCTCAATCCAAGAGATTGTTTGTAGGGTCTCTCTCTCATCAGATACTCTCCTTTTATACTCCCCCCCGCTCAAGGAATTTCTTCTGCCAACTAGGCCCCTGTACCTATATTTTCTTAATAGCTCAAAAACAGTGCAAAATCGGTTTCCTTCATCTTTTCCCAGAGTATGCTCTCTGGCCACCCTTGCCATAAACCTTCTGATGTCCTTTTGCAGGTGCTGGCTTGATGGCTTTCTCAGGTTCCTCTTCAGGATGGGCTCATAGGATTAAAAAATTACTATGCCTCCTACTCTCTTCATCTCTCTCTCTCTCTTTTTTCATTATACCTCTGAAACTTGCATTTCCAGAAAATGAGTCCCATGTTTCTTTGCAACTCCACTGAAAAGTACCGCTATTGGACATTCTCCCATTTTCCATTTAGTTTCTGTAAGAACCTTCCTGGATTCTGTTAGAATCCCTCCTAGGATTGCTGTCAAAATCAAATGAAATAATCTACATAAAACACTTATTTACACATACTAAGTCAAACAGACCCATAGTAATCACTCATTAAATAGCAGCGTTTGTTATTGTTAGCAATAGTATGATTAGCTAAGGATGTTTTTGTTTGTTTGTCACGACAGTTGGGTCAACTCAAATTCTTCGCCTGTGAAAACTTTTGTAATGCCGAGGGAATAACAAAGTAGCTGCCACCACAGTCTTATTTAAGCCTTTAATAATACCACGAAATAGATTTGGGATCCTATTTTAAAATGAGAAAACTGAGTTTTGTAGGGGTTACACCATTTGTCTGGGGCACTTGCCAATTAAATTGACCATGGAGATGCGTTTTCTTCTGAAATTACCACCTTCTTGCAGGATGTGTGTCCTGCCAGCTTATGGCATGGCCCTCAACCCCTCAGTAAGAAGCCACTGGGTCCCCATTACAGAAGAAAGCTCAAACCTGGCCCCTGCTTCCAAGAAGCAGATGATGGGTAAGTCAGCCCTGTCACCACCTCGCCCAGCATTTTGTCTTTGAGACCTAAAGCTTTGCAGGCTTCAAGAACCTAATCGTCCTGTAGTCTGTGTTTATTGCCTTTAGCATCTCCCCCATGGTCCCAAACCAAGTATCATCTTAGAAAACTGTAACAAACTTAGAGACTAAAGTTTCCTCTCTGTTGCAAGAATCTTTAGGGTCTGGAATTCTAGACGCTCTCTCCTAAAAATTTCCAGAATAAATTTCCTTCCTTCTTTTACTGTAGGTGTATTCTGCAAAAAAAAAAGTAAGTTTAAGCTGATTCAGCCACTAAGACTACAACCCCGTTGAGTCGTGATCGATGCTTCATGTCACTGAAGCCAGTTCTTGCTGTCTTTGGCCTTCAGAAAGAGGATTTTCAAAATACTTTCTTTTTTTAAGAAATGGAAAGTGGCATACACCCAGTCTTAAGAGTTACACCCAATTATACACAGGCAGTCCTTAATGAATGTTCTAAAAGCATCTAGTTTATTTATTTCTCTCCAGTTACTCATGTCAATATCATTATCCAACCTGCTAATGGCTTTCCTTGAAGAGATTATTTAATCTTCTGCTTTGCTTCAGTTTTGAAAGATACATTGTGTTCCTTAAACCAGGGCTGGCTTCTAGCTAAGGCTTTCTAGAAGCTTAAACTACAGAAGTATAAAAAGCCTTTTTTGTGTGTGTGTGTGGGAACCATTCTTTATACCAATTACACTTCTGCTCTGTCATTAATTGTGACTACCTATTCAAGAATGTCTCCACCATTCAGAATGTGGAAAACATGCCAATGGGAAGCTCAGCTCAATGGCAGTTCTGGCTTTGGCTTTGGGCTCAACACCCACTTATGCACAGTATGACTCAGACTCCCTTCTCGTAACGCCTTATCTCTAGACACCATTCTCCATGAATCCTTTTCTCTATTCGTAATCACTTCTAATCCTCATGCTCCTCTGTCTGACCTTCTCTTCCCACAAAAATCCAGAAAGTATGCACTTAATAAACAAACAAATCCATTGACAAAGATAGATTTATTCAGGGCAGCTTTACCAAAATTCAGCTTCAGACTGGTATTTAACAAAATTCCAGCCAAAATGCTCATTTGTAACTGCAGCCAACTATTTTATTGAAACCAATTCGAAGCCAAACATTTTTTGAATGCCTACAAAGCTACAAAAATAATAAATAATGTTTGGCTATCTTTCAAGCCTTGGGGGATTCAGAGTTCCAATCCTATAAAGAACAAGGAGGCAAGGTAAAAAGGAAGCAGACCTGGAAAAGGCCATTGTCTGGAGAGTGACTCTCATCCAGAAATCAGAGAGGAAGTTTGTTTGGGGAAACTTCAGGTGGTCCCCATGATTGCTAGGAAATGGGGATATAGAAAAGAGTCAAATTGAATGGGTTCTTATAATTTCTCTCACCCATCGGCACCTTTTCAGTTGGTTTTTATACATTTTTCTGCCTTTGTTTGGAGTTCATTTCCAAAAGAAGGTTTGCAAAAGATACTCAAATATAACAAAATTAGTCCTACTCCAGCACCAAAGTGAGTTTGAGGACCGAAGGACCTGAGATGTTTCAGAATTCTGACTTAAAGTCTAAGGGAGGACTCGATTTCTAAACATGTTTCAAATGATGGAGTGCTCATATCCATAAATAAGAGAAAATTGAAATATAAAATAGCTTGTATCAACTCTGGATACCACGGAGTTCTGAGAAACCATAAACATCATGCTAACTCAGAAGCCCCTCAATATAGAAACAGAGATATCTCTTGACCTACACCCTAGAACATCCTGGTAATCAGTAACTCGAGCAACGTACAGAAGCAGATTCAAAAAAAAAACTTCTAGGAAGGAATAAAATGACAAGAAAACATAAGCATAAAAAATGGTGGAATTTGGGCACCTTTTCTAAGATCTAAAAGTTGGAAATTAAAAAAAAATAATTGAGTTCACCAAAGCACATCATAGTAAAAATAAAACCAGAATTTATTGAATATCTGTGTATCAGATTTTATGCTAGGTAGAATTTTTCACAATAACATCCCATTTAGTCATTAATAATCTCACCCAAAGTATTAACAGTGCAGAAACTTGAGTCTCAAGAAATGAAATGATACATCTTAAAGCACCCAGCTAGTAAGTGACAGTATCAAGAATCACAACCCAGCCTACCCTGCTCCAAAGCTCATGTGCTTCCCAACAACTTACGCTATGTCCCACAGTCAAACTTGCAGTAGGAGGAACAATCCTTCCAAGTTTTCAGAAGGTATCTAAATAACACCCAGCTTTGAGTAAATAACATGATCTTCAGAGAAATATTAAAATTGCCACTATCTGAGCAGATCCAATGACCTGACAAATGTGTTACATCTCAATACAAATCTAGAGAGTAAGGTCTAACAATTTACAGATTAAGATCACAAATGCATACATTGCAATGCCCCCAAAGATGCCTGTAGAAATATTTTACTATGGATGTAGAAGCTCTCCTCCTTTGGTAATATCGCTAATATCTTTGAATGGGATGAATAGTGTTAGAAATAGCTTATTTCTTGATACTTTGCTACTATTTTTTTTTCCATTTATCTGGCCTATGGACTATCTAGCCAAATTAGCAAAGCTTTGTTACCAAAACCACTTCATAACATTTCTCCCCTTTTTCCTTTTATGTGCCTATCACAACAACCCAGTAAGATGGGCATAGCAGTAATGTGTCTGTCCTTTCCCTTCAGAGTCTTCCCCACTGTGATTGTCGGCATGACATGCCCTATGTCTTGGGTTCATTGAAGCTATTCATTTTCCTCCTCAATGAGCAATATTTTCATTTATGATCTTTTTCTAATGTTTTCCAGTAGAGGGAAGAAGAACTACATCTTTATTCTTGTTCTCTTTTTATAGTCACTTTTCAGTGTTAAGCTTTCTAGGGAGAAAGGAAAATCAAATCTAAGGTTAAGAGAAAAGCTGATTTATCCTAACCCCTAGAGGGAAAAAAAAAAAAAAAAAAAAAGACATGAGAAATGACAGGCGCTTGTTTTCTGCTTAAGATAAAATTTTCTATTTTTCTTTGATCCCGAGCAACATGACTCCAGAAAATAGACTTAAGAAATATTTCAAATGTTAAATTTCAGTGAGAAGACATTTTTACTTTTCAAAATGTAGCCTTTTACTTAGGAGTTCATATGAAAAGCAACATTATATTCCCTGTTCTTTCTTGTTTTGTAACTTTTTATCTATCTGAATTTTTTCAAGCCCTCTTTCTAATTTAGCAAATTATCACTATCCTAATTCTGTCAAGTCTTTGTTATTGAGGGACAAGTTATGAGCTAGAATCTATAATTCTTTGCTTCAAAAGACATTTCATTTAGCTCAAAAAATTTTTATTGTGTACCTTTTAAGTACCAGATACCATACTGAGAATGGTACGTCTGAGACTATAAAGATGAAGAAGGGTGGTCCTGACTTTCGGTAGTTCATAGTCTAATGAGGGAGGCAATAAGTAAGCAAGAAAACACCACTGTGCGTAACAGGTGACAAAATAGAGAGGGTACAAGTTAAACAAGATCACAGAGAAAGAGAGAAGAGGGAGAGCAGTGTCCGATGTTGGTGTTAGAGTCTATGTGTGTGTCAGTCACACAAGGTGTGTACGTGTGTGTGTTGGGGGGGGGTGTCAAGGAAGGAGTGAGGAAGAGGAAACCATCCCAAGTATGTGTAAAGGCATACTACAGCTCCTTGGATTCTTGGAACTTCACGCAGTTTGTTATAGCTGGAGTCCACAATGTAGGAGAAGAAATGGTTTATAGAAATGGTATGTCACGAGGGTGGAGAGAAAGGCAGGGCAAATCCGCACCAAAGTGCAAATCCCAGCCCCGCACCAGCCCTACCGAATCCAAATCTGGGCATGGATCCTGGGGATCTGTGCTTGGAACAAGGGCCTCTGGTGCTTCTTATGCTCCCTGAAGCTGGAGATCCCTGCCGCAGATAATGGAGCACCTCCGCAGGCTCTCCCTCCCTCCTTTCTTGATCATTATCCCTATGATTGAACAGCCCCACTCTGAACTGAAAGGGCTGAGGTGCATGGCCCAATCCCATTTAGCTAAACGAAGCAGCGTAGGCAAAGCCACTACCATCTAAAAAGGATGAAGGCCTGGTCCCCCCATTTCACACCTGCCCCTTTGGTGAGTAGATGGTCATTACTTTTTTCACTTACATAATTGCTGTTTGGGGGAGGGGTTGCTTTTGTTTTGTTTACCTGAAGAACTATTTTAGGGTGTTGGTTTTGGTATTCGCAAATTCTTTAGAAAGCTCGCTTGTAAATGGGTTTTTGAGTGATTTGTTTACATTCACCTATACTCTTGTGTTTCTTATTATGCAAGGATTAACTAGAACAAATCCTCTTTAAATGCAAAAATTAGAACATTACATGCAATGCTGTACATACCAGAAATGTGTGAAAATCAGGTTTCTATTCACCAAGAAAGGAAGCTTGATGATGTCTCATCAAGATAAAAGCAGGGAGACACAAGTCTTCAGTGATGGGCTCAGTGAACAGTGCTGTGCTTTTACCCAAGGCACCCGTGTGCCTCTGCTCACATGATTTTCTTCTTCTTGCAGGTCTAACCTGGATGGCTGTGAGTTGGCTTAATCTCAGCTGGCAACTGTGAGATGTTCATACAATCCCCCACAGTGGTCTCTGGGATTATGCTAAACAGAGCAATTTCCTTGCCCTCATGGATCAAAAGCCTTGTAGGCAACCGAAATTACACTACAGAATTTCTATTTCATGACAAAGAAAAAGCAAAGCTGCTATGGTTACCATTTCATGTTCAACCTCTTTTCGTCTTACTAAAGGCTTTCTGAAGTCCTGCTATACTGGAAAGGCCACCAGCCTTGGGAATTAATTTGCCTTTACTGGATTCATGTTCCATTTATAGCACTCCTTCAAGGCTCCTTAGTCTAAAAAAAAAAAAAAACAAACCAAACAAACAAAAACAAAAACAAAAAACCAACCAAGGGAGTTCAGGAAAACCTAAAAGGTTTTCCTCCTGAAAACTCCTCCCACTCTTTTTTGTGGATGCTGCTCTGTCAAATTCCAAACAGTCCAAGAGAATATGATCTGCCAGGCCCTACTCAAACTTCAACGGCCCAAATTATCACACAGAATGGCTCTTCCTTATTCCTTCTGTAAACATTTCGCATTCAACATCCTAATTGATACTCAGATTTAGAATCAATTTGGCGCTGGCCTCCAAGACTTTTACAAGCTATACCTAACTCCAATTCTTGGTGATCCCTAGAAACAGAGGCAGAAGACCATATTCTGGAAAAAGATTGAGGACAAATGTAATTCCCCACGATAAAAAAAATGAAGGCCATTTCTCTTTCTCATTCACCCAGCAGCACAAAACAAACTAGACAGAGCAAATTTGTCATTAATGTAAGATTAATTTAACAACAGAAGTTATTAAAGATGCTATTTTGAAGGTCTTGGCTGATGCATAGGAACAATTCCTTGGGTATTTTCAGGAAAAAACGAAGTCTATATGCCTGTCTCATTAACCTCTGCTATTGTGATGTGTTAGGTTTTCTTGCCAGAAATTGATGTTGGGTAGTAGGAAGTCAATTTGAGAACTAGTTATTCCCAGACTAAGAGGACAAATCCTGAACTGTAAACCAGAAAATAACCTACCTCTAATAGAAAGAGGGCTTCATATCAATCTTCAGGGCTGATTAGGGCCCTTTAAAGCTATGAAATCCTTCAAAGGCCATCTGCATCTTCCTGCTGGTTGAAATAACTCCCCCCCCCCCAAACCGCAAACATTAGAAAATTACCATTTCCAACTCTTGGTGACAATTTTTCAAAAAAGATAAATCCTTTTATCAAAAAGAAAATTACTGCAATTCAACAGGATAAGAGATCATTTTTAAGTAGAAGAGCCCATGCTGTCTCTCAGAAGCTGTGTTTGTGGTCATGCAGGCATACACAGCAATTTCTGTAGATGTTTGCTGTACTGTCCACCCATTCAGGCACTGTGGGAGCTTTTAGAAATGCCCCTGGCAAGGGCTTCATCACAGTTGAGTCAAATCAGAATGACTGGGCCTGGGGCCTGGACATCACTATATAAGAGCTGCCCAGCAGATTCTAACGTGCTGTTGGAGGTGAGAATCAGGAGTCCAACAGGAAGGCTGTGGATGGAGTGACAGAGAAACTGGCCAGAGCTGGAGTCGGAGCAAGGGCTGGGTGGGCCATTGTAAGGATGTGGGGTTTTACTGTGAATGACTTGAAAAGCATGGGGAGAGTTTTAATTAGAGGGGTAACAGGACTTGTTTATTAGGTCACATAGATCAAAGAGGATTTTCTCAGAACTTCATGATTTATACACTCTAAGGAAAAATATTTATTGTGGATTCCAAATAACTTCCTCAAAATTAAACTTCAGGAACATAGACCACAGGATATGCAGGTTCCTATCAAGAGGAGAGCTGGTATAAAAACAAAACAAAACAAAAAACTGGTTCTGAAATTAGGAGCCCCAACTCCTTTTGGTGCCTGATTAGCTCTGTTACTGTTTTAAGAAAAAAACAGATCACGTATTTTTTTTAGCCACATAGAACCTGACTTTAAAAAAAAAAAAAAAAAAAAACCACAAAAAAAAACTTAGAAACTCTAGAACTGCACCTTGGGGTAATTAGCATCAAAATAAGGGAAGGCTTTGGCATCTGTGTCAGTGAGACTTTCAATATATTGTTGTTAGTTGGGGTTGGTGTATGACCTTCCAAATGGAAAGAGTACAACATGGTTCTCAGCTTTTTCGTAGGGAGGCTCTTTCTTGGTCATTATCAAAGACCTTGTTAGGGCTCCTGGGAGCACCTACAGTGTGGCCCATGTTGCCCTTTCACTACCTATGCCTTGAAGACTACCTACATCAAAGAGGAAGCAGCCGACCCCTCTCCCAGAGGGAGAGAGCAAGCAGGCTGAGCTTATCGCTGGCCTGCTGTTCCACACCTTAGATATATGCTCAATCTAGGATCCTGAACTATTGCACTAAACCTGAATTCTATTCCTGCTCAGTGCAGTTGACCATGATCTCTTCATCCTCCAGCCTGTGTATTCCTGTCTGAGCACAGATTCCAACTCACTGAGGCTCGAAGCATTGCTTAAGTCAGACCTCACCTCCATGCCCAGATCTGGCTTTGCCCTTAGGAGCCACAGGGACCGTGTGCCTCCTACAGCCTTAGTTATTTGGGATCCCATGCAAAGGGCCTCCCAAGACTCCTTCTTTAGATCTTGCCTGATTCTTCCCTGACCAGCTGTCCCAGTATGTACTGCCCATCAACCTGTGGTGTCCCAAACTTGTACTGAGTATTCTCTAAGCATCTCTGGCTTCCTCGCCAGGTATAGACTGCCAGCCCAATAAGCTGTCCCAATACACCTGGCTATGTTGTCTACCAGAGTGACAGCAGTCTGGAGGTCTAGTGATTTCCCCACCGATTTCCTGGCTTTCCATACTGCCAGGACTGTCCCCAAATGAGCAAAGTTCTCCTCCTGAGCTCATTGCCCTGAACAACTCTTGACTGAGCTTTCTTGATGCTAGAGATCAACATTTCAGTCCCTGCTCAAAAAGCGAGGCAGTATTTCCAGCCCTATTAGACTGTTAGCGATTCTGGCTCAGGAGGCTGACTGAACGTTTCAGTTGCTGCAGGGAGCCTCGTGCTGTGAGGAAGCCCAACTTGACAGGAGGTTTTATTTATTCCATTACTGAGAATAAGTTAGCTAGGTGAACCACCCTTCTACCTTCAAAGGGTTTTATTGTCCTCTGCATCTGAATGTATGTAGCAAGGAATGTGGGCATACTCAAATCAGCTAGTAAAAGTTCCATCTGCCACCAAGAAGGCCTCTGAGTCACGGACAAAGTCAGAGCAGCCAGAGGCATCCTAGCAGCACCCCCATGCAACCTACAAAGTGGCCCTAGTCTCACAGTGTCTGTCCTCTATGTATATCCAGATTAGAACTTTCTGTGTCCCTCCCCAGGCTGGACTCCTGGAGGATAAACAGTTAATTGAATGCCCAGAAAGGCCATCTTTGTCTTCCTTTGCCAAATACTACTCCTAAGTAAATGATTAATTAATTAAAAAAATCAAAGCTAAAACAACAACAAAACAAAACAAAATGAAAAAGGCTTCTGTGTCCATAGATGATTGCAAGGTCTCAGGAAGTCTACAGCTGCCCATCCTATCCAAGCCAGAGCTGTCTTGCATTAAGGTGGAGCAAGGTTAAAGAAACCTTTCCTGGTTACAGACTCAATCCTATATCAGCTAGAGCCCCTCAAGATCAGTCGTCTTGCCAGGTTCCTGTCTAGCCTATTCTTCCAAGTAATCTTTGAAGTCCAAACTTCTCCTTACACACACACTTTTTTTAGGGGGGTTATGGCATTATTTAACACACAGTCTCAAAACCTGTCACATGTGCATCCCATACACACTAGAAGTGAACATGATGGTCTGGAGGGGGTAAGGATGGAGAGGGTTCCAAGCTCAGCCAACATACTTGACCAAGAAACCCTGGTTTCAAGTAATCCCCATAATATACAGCTACTTTTCATGTTTCATTCAACAAGTACTTAAAGCCAGTTGAGGTACCAGGTTTTGTATTGGGAATGCAGTGGTAAACAAGCCATCTCAACCCTGGTAGAAGAGTTGGTTTTAAGCCAAGCATGTAAATATCTCCATTGAAAATAAAGACGATTAACTGCTATGAGCAAAAGATGGGGAGATCTCATCTAGACAGAGGTCATGATTTGAAGAATGGGTAGAAGTTGTGGGAACAGCACGGTGAATATCTTGGGAGTAGGGAAGGGTTTGATCAACTCTGGAAACAGATAACTTCTCCCACGTGGCTGTCTGACATTCTTTTCAGCTGGTATTAACATACCAGGAGGCTCTCTCCAGCAAAACCTTTGGGAGACACTAGAAAAAATGACCCTCTACTTTTTAGTTCTGTCATAGACTCTCTTTTATAGAGATGCCCTTAGCCTATACAATGCCCCCAAAGATTACTGAGTTGTCTTTCCTTACTATCATTTTGCCCTGTCTACAGGCAAACTAGCTCTATTTCCAAGTTCAAATAATCCAGAGAACTAAAGAGTTTTTATTCTATGATTTTTCTGGGGTGAAAGGAAATGAAAACAGGAAATTACAAATATATTTCCAAAAGATCTATAGTAATATGTCATCTAAAGAGCAACATTCCTGAACTCTAATAATTATTAGGACTTCAACTTCTGTAGGTGCTTCACTCTGGCCCTTTTCCCTTCTAAATCATCACACTCACTTTATCACAGTCCTGGTTAAGGTCATTTGTTTCCAATAGCCCATAAAGCCTTGGGCCAGGCTAGAACAGTTGTTCTCAAATTATAGTCTCTGAGCTATAACACCAGGGAACTTGTTAAAAATGCTAATTCTTGGGCCCCATCCCAGATCTATTAAATTAGAAAGTCTGTGTATCCCAGCAGTCTTTTAACAAGTCTCTGGACAATTTTGCTGCATGCTCAAGTTTGATAACCACTGGCCTATTTTGGAACTTTTACCCACCTCCATGAATCCCTCTTTCCCCACCTAATTCCTTGTAGCAGTTTACAATTAAAGATGATATTCCCATAGTCAACTATCCCAGCCACCATGTCCCAGTCCTGAGGGTTTACAAAGCTTGTTGTAATTCTATACTAGGTACTCCAAATAGCCCATAGAAAGCTAGAATCATGATTTGTGGACAAACGGACTTCTGTTACTTTGAATAAATGACATTATGTAAAGATCATACTACGTATTTGCAACAATCAAATCTTGAGGGACCAAGTCCTGTTCTTCACTTATTTTTATCTCCTTATCACATTCCTTCTAGCTCACAAATGACACAGTACCAACTAATTTCCCAGCCACTGCAGGAGTTGTTAACTCCCTTCCCTAATCTGTCAAATCTACCTGCAAAAACCAAACCTATACCCAAGAGGGACCATGAGATCTACAAGGAAATATCATGATGGACTGACTTTTCAGGTCCTTCTGGGGTTTCTTCTCCAACAGAGGTCTTTAGGTTCCCCAGTTTACAAGTCCTTTGGTTTTACTTAAATACTCTCTATGAAAAGCATATAAATCTTAAGGAAATACCTGTTAAACAATAGAGACAATATACTTGATCATAGATAAGAACTCTAGAAAGAGAATAAATAATGAGCTGAATTATTTTAAAGTATTCCAAAATGTCATCATTGGTAGATTTAAAATATGGTGAAACCTTAACTCTCAGGCCTACTTGGTATTCAGATAAATGCAGACAGACAGAAATCAGTGGACTTTCTAGTCTCCATTCCATGGTCTCCACTTCTTTTCCACTTCCAAATCCCTTATCCAGTCATTTCCAACCTTTCTTGTCCAAGATAGCCATGTAAACCAAAAATTCCATTAGATAGAAGGGTAGATTTTCTAAGTAATACCAGAGCCCTTTATTCATTCTATATTTGGGGGAATTTTAGAGACTAATAGAATTTTCTGATGAGATCATCAAAAACTGACCTGCAAAATGATCAATAAGGTAGGAAGCCAGTGACATTCTTCGAGTTGTGCATCTGACCATTATGTTCTTCTTGGTGTCCTATGCCTCTTCTATCTACTAATTCTAATTCTAACCTTATCATTTCAGTGAGCTAGAATTCTAGAATAACTTAAAAACATGATAAACCTATCTTGAGCATGTGCATACGATTTATCCTGATCAGTGAATCTGAAATTAAATGCTCACTGGGTTGTTTCATTCAAATCTACCGTGAGATAAAACATTTTAAAAATTATCATTAAAAAATAGGGAAAAGTGGCTTAAGGAAAGCTATTTTTAAAATATCCTCTCTAAAACATACTTACCCACACTTGTTTGCTATGAAATATATGATTATACTACACTAGTCTTATACACATCATGTTTGCAATGTCTCTCAAAATATGGTGAAACCTTAACGTTCAGGTCTACGTGGTATTCAGATAAATACAGACAGACACACAGACAGCAATCAGTTAAATTCCCAGTCTCATTAGTGGGGAAATTACTCATTAGTGTGACATTGGATCGATTTTACCACATGACATGTTAAAAAGGATTACTTAGTTGCAAATTTCATATGTAGGAACAAAGTTGTTGCATTTGGAAATAAATACCTTATATAATTATTACAGTTTTTGATGTCGCAGATACTGCATCAGGAACTGATTGGATAAGAATGGGTCACCATCAGTTCCTAATGCATTGCCTTCAGCATCTAAACAAGCCTCAGTGAACACTTCATGATAGATGTGCTAGGATGTGTTTATGGTTATACTGTAAAAGAAGTGCTCTTAATTTAACCCTGAAGAGAATGTTTCTAGAAGATATGGTCCCCAAATGCTAAAACACCTATCATTAACCTACACTCTTACAAATTTACCACTGAAACCAAAGAAGTCAATCGAGTCCCATGTTTGTGCCAATAACACACTGGTACTTTCCTTGCTAAATATAATACTAAACAAAGCAAACTAAAGTTGCTGATCATTTTTAGAACTTGGGAAAAATTAATAGACAATTTTTGGATTTTCCTTATCTTTGCTTTTTTGTTTTTTTTTTTAACTTAAGGGCTTATGGGGGTTAAATAGGTATTGCTATTTGAATAGGGATTATTTCCCACCACTACCGCTAAAATAAATATTATAAGAAAAAATGCTACAAAGTAATTACTATAAAAGATAACCCGTTAGTTAAATTCTACTTTCAACTAGCCCAAAGTCATTTGTACTTCCAGCATTTTCTAGTTGAAGGGTCCAGGCAGTTTGACAAGCTAGATCATTTTACTTCGCTTACTAATTGACTTATCAAACATTTGCTGAACACCTATTGTATGGAAGCTACTATCCTAGGCATTTGTGATATAGGAGTGATAGGATTGAGCAAAATCACTATCCTAATGGCACTTACATATTAGTGAAGGGAGTAGACTAACAATTGATTTATGATATTCTGTGTGAAATCAAAAGTTTCCAGAAGAATAACAGTCTTAAAATACACAGGCTTTAACATGGATTGAACAATATTGTATATAAGCAACCAACAATATAACTTCTGTGGATACATACCTGTTAAATAAATTTCAGATGCAATCTAATGTTATTTACCATATTCTATAGGTTATATTATATATAAGTATATAATATAAATGTGTGTGTGTGTGTGTGTGTGTGTATAATATACTTCATACACTCAGCTGAATATGTTCCCCAAAGGGAGAAAAGGTTACTATGCAGGATCTCTGAATCATTCCTATAGGTAATGTGAGGCATAAATTTAATGTTTATTAAATTTAAAAACAACCCAAATATGGCCATACAACCCAGTACCAGTGGAGTGGTACAATAAAAGGAACATAGACTAATGACCTTAAGTAATTATAAAATAATCCCCAATTCTAGTCATATCTGACAAAGAACATTAAAGGAAGAAAAATTCATAAGCTTAAGCAGTACTTCTAGGAATCTCTTCTCTTGTTCTTAGTGGCCTCACAAATTGTTCTGGAGCCTCTGAATCTCAATTCTCTAACAGTTGCCAAATGCAAGACCCCAGCCCTCCTGGCTTTTTGTATCTTCTCTCCTCTCCTTTCCTCCCATCTCCCGGGTTCTCCCTCTGCCTCCCCTTTTCATCCTGCCATCTCCCACTTCCCTCTCACTCTCAGGACCCTACAGAGTCAAACCCTTGGATTCTCTTCCAGTTCCTTCCATTCTTCCTCGCTTATCATACCCAGCTACTCCATTCCCTACCACTCACATAGTTAGCTCTCTCACCTCAAATCTCTTCAAGAACACCTTCCCCAGCTACTGTATTTAAAATAGCACCCCCAGGGGCCCCTGGCTGGCTAAGTTGGAAGAACATGTGACTTTTGATCTCAGGGTTGTGAGTTCAAGCCCCACATTTAGTGTAGAGATTACTTAAATAAATAAATAAACTTAAAAACAATAAGATAGCACCTCTCATTTCCAGCAGGCTCTATCCTCATACTCAGTTTGATTTTTCGTCATAGTATCTATCACTACTTGATATCTGGTGTAATTTTGTTTGTTTGTTTGGGTTTTTTTTAATTCTCTGTTTCCCTCATCAGAATGTAGATTGCTTGAGGACTGAAACTGTGTAGTACTCAGTGTGGTGTCTTTAGCATCTAGATTTCCTGGCATATAGTAGACTTAGTAATTATTTGAATAAATGAGGTTTTTGTATGGGAAATCATCATTTTAATTCTTCTTTTCAGAATAATAATGTATACTTAAATAAGAAATTTTAGAAAGACTCTTGATTAGGTCTTCAGGCTTTTCTCTATCTCCAGTCTCTCCTTGCGTAGGGGAGGCTGGGAGGTTTTAGAATTGAGTCTTATATCTTTAAATACTATCCATATGCTAATGAATCACATATTCATATCTCTAGTCCTAATAGTTCCCTGAGTTCCAGACCAATATATACAACTCTTGGACTGACTGGATAGAATGGGATCCTGAGAGTTGGAATGGGGACAGATGAGAAGTCCCTGATGAACCTGGGGACATTGAACTTCTAAATTCTGAGGCATTTGCTAGTGAAAGTGGTCTCTCCACCTCCTCCCTCATCCTTCCGACTAGAGGGGATTAACCCTGCACTGCTTGAGAAAACTGCAATGATCTCTACTGCGGTAGTATCCATGCAAAGACAATGCTGAGTCTCCTAAGGAGCTCCCCACACCCACCCTCTTTGATTCTAGACCTATAAGAACACACAGTCCCAGCACTCAGCAGGCCCTTAAAGGTGAGGTATGTGTCCCATCAGGATATATCTATACTCCAGAAGAACTACTTGAATTTTCTAACTTGTATGGACAAATCCAGAGAATAGTTATGAGAATGGATTATAAGAGTGTAGAATAATGTTTTAAGGAACATAAAGTTGAATCAGGCCAAATTTATTGATATGAATTCACTAAATAGAGATTTCAATTTAATGTTACAGAATGGAGAGTTAGAAAGGGCCCTAACAGTTTGGTTCGTTGGCTAAAACATGGACAAAAAGTGGTCTACAATGGTTGAGTTAGAAATGACAGACTTATCTTGTTTTAATGTAAAGGAAGGGTTCAAAGACTTAGGGAGATTGGAATGTTAGAGTGGATTTGTCATTTTAGACCTGCTCACCTACCCTGGGAGGGTCCAGAAGACCTATAAATTCATGAGGGAACCCTAGATCCTTGAAGAGCTCTTCTCAATAAATCAGGTCTTATAGTGGGAACTGCTGTCACTGCACTGGGGGAACCTAAATATGAGGGGAATAATTGGATCCTGGGTGATGGCAGCTGCCAAAGGCAAGGTAGCCATGGTTCCCATAAGGGACAGCAGATTCAGAGGGGCAATCAGAATAGTCTAACTCATGTAGACCATGGCATTGGCTAATCAATCATTGTGTCCCTAGAAATAAAATACATAGGAAGCTTACTAAGTCCTTATCTATACAAGCAGAAAAGTTCTAGGTCAAGGGAACAAAAGTCTAATATGAACCATAAAAAGAGACTACTCTCAATCAATTCCCAGACTTCAGCCAGTTTACAGACCCAGAACTCCTTAAGTGAAGGGAGGCTGGATCGCCTTGAGGAAGGACCCCAGTTCATTGTCAAGATTTAATACTTTTTATCTTTCTCCCAGTCATTCCCAAAGGGGCCTACAGCCTTTTAGCAGGGTAACTATGCACTGGGAAAAGGAAATAATCAGACCTTTGAAGACTACGGATATTGTCTCTAAACTAACACTAATTCCAAAAGAACCAAAATGTTACTGTGGTCCACAAATCAGAGTTGGGGCTTATAGAAGTCAGGTGTTCAATGGAGTTTTTGCTCAGGTCTGTCTCACAGTGGGCCCAGTGTGTACCTGGACCCATCCTGTGGTTATTTCCCATTTTTTCAGAATACAGAATTGGAGTAGATATACTCAGAAACAGGCAGAATTCTCACACTGGTTCCCTGATCATAACTGGCTACCATGGTAGGAAAAGTTATGTAGTAGCCATTAGAAATATATCTACCAAAGGGTTCCTGGGTGGCTCAGTTGGTTAGGCATCTGACTCATGATTTCAGCTCAGGTCATGATCTCAGCATTGTGACATGAGCCCCGTGTCTGGCTCTATGCTTAAAATTCTCTCTCTCCCTCTCCTTCCACCACCCCCTTTAGAAAAAAAGAAAGAACCATATCTACCTAAGAAAAATAGTGAACCAAAAGCAATGCCTCACACCTTGAGGAATTACAGTGATTAGTAACTTCATGAAGGACCTAATAGAAGCCAAGAGTGGTGATTCCTACCACATCCCCATTCATTCTGCCAATTTGGCCTTTGCAAAAGATATAAGGATCTAGAAGAATGACTGGATTGTTGTAAGCTTAATCAAGTTGTACCAGATGTGGTTTCATAGCATATCCCTCAGTACCTAGTGTGCAGATACTGATATGGCAAATGCTTTTTTCTCCATACCTGTCAATGAGAACCACCAGAAACAGTTTTCTTTTAGTTTACTTCACTGTCCTACCTCAGAGGTATATCAGCTGTACAGTCCTATGACATATTTAATTCACAGAAATTTAGATCCCATTTACCTCCACAAGATATCAGACTGGTTCATTATATTGAAGATATTATGTTGATTGAGCCTAGTAAATGAGAAGTATCAAGTACTCTAGCCTATTTGGTAAGACATTGGCTTGTCAGAAGGTAGAAAATAAATCTGAAGAAAATTCAAGGGCCTTTTACCTCAGTGAAATTTCTAGGTATTCACTGGTATAGAGCACAACAAAAAAGTTCTTCTAAGGTAAAGGACTTGTATCTGGGCCCTCTTACAACCAATGCAGAGACACAATTCCTAGTGGGCCTCTTTGGATTTTGGAGTCAACACATCCTTTTGGATGTGGTACCCAAGCCCACTTACCAAGTAATTGAATAAGCTGCTCATTTTGCGTAGGGACCAGAACAAGAGAAGGCTCTGTAAGCTCTGTAAACAAGGCTGAAGCTCTGTAAACAAGACCACTGTGCAAGCTCTTCTTCCACTTGGGCCATATGGTTCACAGATCCAATGGTTCCTGAAGTGTCAGTGGCAGATAAGTATGTTGTTTGGAGCCTTTGGCATATCCCTATAAGTGAGTCACAGTGCAGGCCCTTAGGACTTTGGTTCAAAGCCCTACCAAGCTCCCCAAATGACTATTCTCCTTTGAGTAATAGATCTTGGCCTGAGACCGGACCTTATATATCAACCAGCATCTGGTGAAAGATTGATTACATTGGATTATTGCCATTGTGAAAGGAGCAGCTTTCTCTTCCTACTAGAATAGACATTTACTCTGGATATAGATTTGCCATCCCTGCACGCACTGCTTCTGCCAAAACCACCATCTATGGTGCCTTAGAATGCTTTATTCACCATCATGTTACCCCACACAGCATTTTTTCTGAGCAAGGGACTCATTTCACAGAAAAAGAAGTATAGCAATGGATCCATGCTCATGGAATTAAGTAGTTTTACTACGTTCTACACAATCCCAAAGCAGTTTTCCTGACAGAATGGTGCAATGACCTTTTGAAGACTCAGTTACCTCAGCTGGTAATACCATGTAGGACTGGAGCAAGGCTCCCCAGAAGGCTGTATGCACTCTAAATCAGCATCCATATATGGTCTTGTTTCTCCCATAGCCAGGATTCTCCGGTCCAGGAATCAAGGGGTGGAAATGGGAGTGGTAGCACTCACTATCACCCCTAGCAACCCACTAGCAGAAGTTTTGTTTCCTGTTCCCATGACCTTATGCTCTGCTGGCCTAGAGGTCTTTGTTCCAAAGGGAGGAATGCTTCCAACAAGAGACACAACAATGATTTCCATTGAATTGGAAGGGAAGACGGTTGCCCAGCCACTTGAACTTCTCTTGCCTCTGTATCAACAGGCGAGGAAGAGAATTACTGGGCTGGCTGGGGTGATTGATCCTGACTATCAAGGAGAAATTGGGTTGCTACTCCACAATGAAGGAAATGAAGAATATATCTGGAATGCAAGATATCCCTTCATATGTCTTTTAGTATTACCGTACCCCAAGTTAATGGAAAACTACAACAACGATCTAGGCAAGACTATCAATGTCTCAGACCCTTTAGGTAAGAAGGTTTGGGTCATCCCACCAGGTAAAGAACCATGACCAGCTGAGTGCTTCCTGAAGGCAGAAAATACAGAATGGGTGGTAGAAGAAGGTAGTTATAAATATGAGCTTAACCACATAATCAGTTATAGAAATGAACACAGCAATTGTCATGAGAATTTCCTCCTTATTTTCTTATGAGTATGTTTGTGTATGTGTATTCACATATACATATATGCTTTGTATTTACAAAATACACATATATATTTGTTTTCTCTCTTGTTCCTTTATCATGTAACATAAGAAGTATTGCTAATTTTACATTATAACACCCAAGTTATAGGATATCAAGAAGAGTAAACTTTACTCAAAGGCCTACTTCTTCTGGGGAAGGGGTTTGTGCTTTTTAGGTTATATGCAGGATAGCTCTGTCATATTAGGTGAGATGATAACCTTGTTATTATATTTATCTGGAGATTAAGTATGGATTAAGGAGATGCTCATGGGTGGCCACATTGACAAAGGGTGGACTGTGATAGTTTTCTGTGTCAACTTGACTGGGCTACAGAATGCCTACTTAATGGTTAAGAGAGAAGACTCTAGAGTCAGAATGCTCCACTACTTACTGAGTGTTATTTGGCAAGTGGCTTGACTTCTTATGCCTCAGTTTTCCCATCTGCAAAATGTAAATAATAACCTCATGAGGAGGTTATGAAGATGAGAGAAGAATATGTATTTAAGTGCTTAAAGCAGTGTGTGGGATAAAATAAGCACTCAAATGTTAGCCATTAGTATAATAATCACTCATTTATTACTATTGCTGTGTGTTTATATGTTTCTCAAATCCATTCTCTCCCTAGGTAGCAGAAGTAATTATTAAAAACAGAGGGGGCATGACTTAGACTTATTGTGGTAATAATTTTACAATATATACAAATATTGAATCATTACATTTTACACTAATACAACATGTGTCAATTATACCTCAATTTTTAAAATGCAGAATTCGAGTATATGTAATGATGTCATTGCCCTTGGCTATCTAGAGATGAGGCTTGACTACAACTGAGAGAACCTCCATACACATATGAACAATAGATACTCTAAAAAGGAGGAAAGCACATGACTCCCTTGCCCCAAATCCTCAATTTCCCATTAAATTTGCAATATAATAAAAACTGTTTATTGCTGCCTACTGTCTGCCTTCCCCATTTTATGCCATATAATTTGCTCCCTATAATTAGACGTCAGGGTTCCAGTAGGAACCTGATACTCTGAAGGGTAATTGAAGGGACTTCACAAAGGCCTACTGAGGGTTAGAGAACCCAGAAACTTTGAAGGATCCAAGGACTTTTAACTAGCAATAGTGGAGAGCCCATACCATACCTAGTCCTGAAGGGACAAAAGTAGAGTGAGTGGTCACTAGAAATGGAGCCCTAAGAAAGGAGCCACTAACAGGAAGGGTGTGTGTGTGTGTGTGTGTGTGTGTGTGTGTGTGTATGCCTTCAGGTAGAGAGAAGAAGCCACTATCAAATCCTAGATAGCATGGTTGGGTATGGGAGTATAGTTAAAAATAGTCGAACTTCTTTCTTCCTCCTGCATTTTGAGCTCCATCTAGTGTCTCCTATTGGTTAAACTCACCTGGATGCCAAAAGGCAAAAGAACCCATAGAGTCTGAGAGGTAAACCTACTGGCACACAGAAGAGTAGAAAGTATATATGGAAAGGTAAATGCTAAATTTCCAGTACAATTCATCACTTTTGTTCCTCAATATCATCTCCTGTCCTCTATCTGGATGAAAAACTCAGGTAACTATCATAGTTGCCGCAAAACTTCCTATAATCATTGTATTGATGCTGAGTATGATGTTAATTCAGTTTACACCTACCTCAAACCTAAATTGTAAAGTTAGTTGCCACCAGTACTCTTCAAAAGAGGTAGCAGAAAAAAAGGAAGGAAAGGAAACAACTTTTGTTCAAATATAGTTCTGTGAAGCTGAGCACTGAGTTTCCTTGGGGCTTTTTAAACCACTACACCGACATGCACTTCTTTGTACTGTCCAAGGTGATTGGCCTCAATTATCAAAGGGAAAATTGTGTTGCTGCTACACAATAGGGGCAAGGAAGACTATGTCTGGAACACAGGGGATTCGCTGGAACACACCATAGTACTCCCAAGCACAGAAACACTGGTCAGTAGAGATAGAGGTGATGCAATAAAGACAAGATCACCAAGGCCTTGTGTCGTATAGGCACCAACATTTGATTCACACCACCTGATAAAAAGTCCTGACCAGCCAAGGTTCTGACAGAGGGTAAGGACTAGAACTGAAGGTTATGATTATCAACATAGGCCTATGACCAGTTACGGAAACCAGAACTGCAGCAACCTCCAATTTCACAGAATTATGACTTTGGTTCCCTGGTGGAAGTGGATATGAAGAAGTGGATACTTTCTTGGATCTTAGGATCTCTGAACCCACCCAGCCCAAGGCTTGAAGGAGAAGAAATAATTCCTTAAGCCGAATAGTAAGTAAAATGGTAAGAGAGGCCATTCTCATCCCCATGCCTCAAACATGAAGAGTGCAGTGCTCAGTGGATTAAACAACCTGCTCTAGAATGTTCTTTCTTCAATCTTTACACAGCCGGCTTCTTATTTCCAGACTCAAGTCAAATGTGAACTCTTCAAAGAGTTCTTCCATGAACACCTGTTGTGTAAAATAATGCATTCTTCCCACCTTTACACACACATTTGCTCTATGGTATGTTTTATTTCCTTCTTAGCACTCTGAAATTATTTGTATCTCCTTGTTGATTCTATTTCTTCTTCACTCCAAGAAGCCTGTGACTTTATCTTATTTCTTCAATACCTAGAACAGTACCTGGTACATAGAAGATGTTCCAAAAATACTTTTGAATAACATAAGGACTGATGGCCTCTAAGAATGTAAGGTAAGAGGGAACCACATGCCAAAGTTCAAGTGTAAACCAGAAGATTCCTGGAGAAGGAGTACTTTCACTACAAGGAGAAACTCAAAAGTAAATTTCTAGAACTAACGTTCTAAGACATTATTTGTACTATCTCAAAGTGACAATGATGGCATATGGAATCAGAAGAGACATGTTTAAGTAAAATGCTTGAATTTAATTATGGGGACAAAACAAAAATATGGATTTGGGGGAGAAAGAGCACCAGATGTGACCCATATTGGCTCTAGTATGGTCTCTCTTTAAAAGAGGAAAAATGCAGTTTAGAACATGTAATGTGATAAGGACTTGCTTGGATTAGAAGGACTGTGAAGAAATTTGTGAGGTCCATGGGAAGGACTGTGTCCTATTCCTCTATATCATGCCATCACTTAGCAAAGCTCCTGGCCATAAGAATGGAAAATAGAAGAGTTTGAGAAACTTTGTGAAATGCTGTTGTATCCACATCACAGAAGTGAAGTCAGGCCACACCCAGCAACTAAGTGCACCCGTGGAAAATGCACCATCTGAGGTACCTCTCATTTCCTTAGGAGGCAAGTGACAGAGCACAATGCTGTAACATCTTTTTTTTTAATTTTTATTTTTTCTAAACATATTTTTATCCCCAG